>JAKSZP010016238.1:0-71190 GCA_022478985.1 Massospora cicadina | reverse complement strand
TCAAAGTCATTGAGAAGACAGGCATGGATGCATATACTATCAAGGACCCCGCTAGCAGTCAGATCATCAACCAAGTGCATGCGAAGTTCCTCTAGGCATATAAACAATAGGAGCCTTATCATCCAGTCAAGGAGGAGTAATGTCGCGATTCTGATATGACTGGATGATAAGCCCTAGGTTGTGAGGGCGGGACGGATGAATCCGCTGAGATTGATATGATTAATGGTATTTTGAGCACCTTAAAATTAGGCAATGTTGGATTGTTGGTAAATCGCCTTAAATTGGGCGTCGTGATATTAATGAATGAAAAATGACATAACCGATGAGATATGGAGAATTGAGTTACTAAGCCATGTAAGATTATCATCTGAAATTGTTACAATATAAGCAGGATGAGATGATCAAGGGAAGTTAGGTTTTTGATAGTGGAAGTTAGCGGAACAGCGGGAATCAACTATAATCAAATATTACTTAAGAAGAGTTGTGGGAGCAAGTGCACCTTTTTTTATAAGTCTATCATTATTTTTTTCAGGACAACGATCCTCACATCATTGATCCTAGCTGCTCAGTGGGTCAAACCCTGTGCCAAAGCCTTTTGGTGTATCTTTCATATACTGCCGATTTTACAACACCATCCCACAAGCATTTGTGGTCACAATCTTTATTTCTAGCTGCCCAGCCCACGTGTATGAGGTTTGGTACTATTTTCTGGACTGTGCATGAAGTTGCTAACTGAAGTTTAGTTACTGGAAGATGGTGTTGCTGAGACTGGGCAGGGCATACTATTTTGCTTTTGGGGTCAATTGTTAATAACTTAATATTGCCAGGCATCTTTTTCACTGGGAACTCAGTTTCCATCCTCATCTTCCTATTGATGGGTCATGGGGACAGCTTTATTGCCAGCTCCAGGGGTGCCTTGGTCCCTACTAGACATGTGGTAGATTCCAACTCATCTGTTAATCAGTTTCCTAATGCATCATTAGATTTTTTGGCAGAACTAATTTTTTCATTGGATTTCAATTGGTTGATTTTGCCAATTTCATTTATTTAGTTGTTTGTTTGGTAGTCTCCTCAGGTCTATTTGCTGGCAATTTCCAAGTTGACTCCTTGTTTGCTTTCGATTTATTTTGCTTTAAATTCAATGTATTAGCTTCTGCGTTGAACATCCCTTCTTGGGGACATTTTCGATTTGCCTTCTGCCATTGTTCTTCTTCCCAAATCATCTGTTCTGCCTAGGATGGGTGCGGTGTAATCAGTTTGGGGTCGTTCCTTGATCCATTTTGTGGGCTTCAGAATTTGTGTTCAGGAATAGCTTGTCATCAGATTCAGGTCGTTTGGCCGCTTTTCAAACCACACTTCCCTATAAGTGAAGTCCAACTCCTGTTTTTGGCGCTTCATATCCTTAACCTCTGTTAGGTTATGCAGAATCCATTCCTTGGCCTTTGGTCAAAGGAAGGTTTTTGTCCTGACTTTTGTGACCCCGCTAATTGGGTCATATTCATACTCACAATTGGTCAACCATTTTTGATAATAGCATTGGGCCATTGTGTGCCTGTTCTGGTAGAAAAACTTTTACACATGTTTTGCATCCTCTTGTTAGACGTATATGAGTCTACTTAGGCCAGGCAGATGGATAAAATGGGGTAGGGCATATTTTTCAGTTTTATCCATGGCACCAGTTTGTATAACGCTTTGTAAGTTCAGGGGCAAAGGCACTTTGTGATATAATCGCCACAAGCTTGCCAAAAATTTATTACCTCTCCATAATATGATAGTCTGGTCCAGATTCTTCGTGCACCCATTTGTCATGGATTTGGCTGTTATATTATTAAACTCGGCTTTGAATCAGGGTGTGTGAGCACCTGTAAGTCCCAGGGAATGTCCCCGTGTGTTGATTGGGCCCTCTTCCTGTTTCCGAGTAAAAAGGTTTCCAGAGGGTGGCTGATCCCCTTCATTACCCAGAGTGACCTTGCCCACGTGGTGGACGAGTGCTGGATAACAGCTCTCCCACTTCAGATCCCTCCCCAGTGCCCACATTCACCACAGTTATACTTGTCTACCAGATCAGGGAAATCTGTGCCAACAACACCAAACTGAAGTTGAATGGTCTGAAAATGATTGGAAATGAGCCCAATGATTAGAATCTGAATAGTAAAATAAGGGATTAAGCTTAATTCTTTGGCTGAAATTGCCAACATTTTTGACTCTCACAACAGTGCAATCGTCTAAATTAACCCCCTCTAAAAATTGTTGAGGCTGATCCCCAACGTGCAAATAGTAACATAAGATTATTGACAATAGTTTGAAGCTCCCTTTTGGCAAATTAGGAGTTGCAGCTACTGCAATGTTTTTGACTGGACGAATGGCCTAGCAACTATGTATAGGCGGGTTGGGCATCCCAAACCTGTTCCCTTTCAATTAGGTCCGCCGCTTCTTGGGGTGGCCCTGGGGGATTCCCGCTGCTTGTCAGGCCAGATATTGTCACTCCAACTGCCAGAAATGCAATTGAGCCTCAGTTTGGGCATTCAAGTCAAACCAACAGTGAATCATCCTACTGCCAAATTCTTCAATTTCAGTTCCCATTGAGCTTATCTGCCCCCATACCTGAATAATTCGCTGGTTAGGTCAAACTTGAGGGACCCAATCCCTGATTGTTCCTGCATCAATCAACCACTATTTGATCAGTTGTATTGCACTGAGAAAATTGTTGGTCAATTTTCTTCAATTACCTTTAAATAGAATTTTCTGCTAAAAACATGTCAATTTTTGATTTTATTGATATCCTTATAGCCGCATTCCCATTGGTTTTACTCTGGTAGACTGTTGATCCCTAACCCAGATGGGCTTTACCAGTACTGATGGCCACTATGGCCCCACCATCGTCAACTGGATTCAGCGAGCTAGATACCTCTGGCAATTCAACCCCATTATTATAAATATCCGTCAAATATATACTGGGATCTTGTGGCCTTACATTCACCATTTCCAAGCAAGGATCCGCCCCCATGTCTCCTCAGTTGAATTAAACCAACCACCAGTGCCTTTGTGGAAAATATAACTGTGGTACCACCCCCTGCAGAAAGACCCCCAGTGTCAGGAGTTGTCTCCATTTGGTCCATTCTTTGTTGCTGTTCACAATTTCCCTACAACAAATGGTTTATTTTTCGAAATTCACTAATCCATACGTCATATGTGGGCAATGCCTCTGGAATTCTGGATTGCGTTTTGTGTGCTTACTTATCCTGACTGGCAGGTCATTCTAAACTTCTTCTGCAGTTTTTATGACAGCACCCAGTGGAGAGCCCAGATGCCATAGGCACATTAGTCTGAGCTTGTAAGAGTGGAGCTTTATTGGGGATGTGAGGGAAAAAAGTTCAGTAATGTACTAAAGGCTCCAAGCCAAACCAGATGGTTGCAATGGGTGCAACTGTGAGCCTTGTGGGGACATCCCACAAGGGTGGGTGAGGCAGAGAGTATTATAGCTTCTACAGCATTTTGTGATTGCTGGCCTTCAGGTTTGAATTAGTGAGCTTGCGATCCAACAAGGGATGGCACACGGAACTCACGTGATTAGTGGTATGAGTAAAGGGTGATGGAAAATGCAAGGAGCATTGGGGATGAGCTCCCCCTGAACAGGGTGCTTCAGGCCCCACGGTCAGACTGTGCCATTAGTGGATGGACCAGGTAGGGTCTCGCCTCCGCAGGTGGTGGAACAGAGCTGCCCTGGTGCTGCTCCAATAGGGGAGCAGTTATGGAAAAGAAAGTAGCATAACAGATTGGAGGGTTTGCATTCAACAGACACGCAATAATGAATGAGGAAGTGGGTTCATTCTTTGGGGCGAGATAGTTTATTATATTTATGATATGACACTGCGAGGTGGGGTCAGCAACTGGATAATCCAGTCATCAAACATTGGAATAAGGATTTGGGCGGCAGCACCCTTTGCTGGATCATCTGCAGGATTTCTAATTAATAAAGTAATGCAGATGGAGGCTGCGGCAAACAGAATGGGGTAGATGTGGTTATTGAGTTCAAAGAGCAAGAAGAAAAAGAGATTGAAATGACAACCATCCCTAAGTGGCCAGTTGCCTTTGTATTGGTTGAATCACATAGTGAGGTGTTATAGAATTGGACACTTGGTGTTCAGCGATGGTCTCTGGTTGTCTGTCAGGGAGGGGGGTGGGGGGATGTTCAAAATCCTGGAAAAAATAAAAAAAACTTTTGCAAATTTTTTAAGCTTTTGGGACCAATTCAGGTCGAGTGCCAATCCAGGCCCAGATCATCTAATTTGGCTTGTTTGCATAATTTGGATTTCCCAGATCATCCTAGGATGCTGTGGCAGCTGGGCTGAGTTGTTTGAGACCTGGTCAAAACTCTCAATTAGGCTGTTTGCATGATCCAAACTTCCTGGATCCATCCCAGAGAGTTGGGGCAACTGGTCTGAGTCATTCAATGCCTGGTCCAAAACCTTAATTGCGCCCCAATCTGATTTTAGCGCCATCCAGATTAGTCTAGCTCTCTCAGACTGGTATTTGCAGACCGGTCCCAGACGTTGGTGCAGGCTATTTCCTCAAGACTTTCATAATTTGCTTGAGGAGTGGGTGGTCCTAGGGGCCTGTCCATGGCCCCTGGCTTGCGCAATCTCTCTTCAGACCCGCTATATTAAACTTACCAGGGTTGAGAAGGGGGAAGGAGTTGGAACAGGTTATCCTTGGGGTATAGAGAAGTCACCCAGCGCTCATCTACCACATGCGCCAAGTTGCTCAACTGTGACAGGGGGTCCAATTGGGCTTTTAGGTCCCTTTTTGTCCGGAAGGGGTGTTGCTCATTGTTCAGTTTCAGGGGCTGGTCTCCAGGACTTACACTTCCCTTTCCTTTTTTGAATGATAGGATTCTCCCACTGGGGCATGGACCAAGGCATAATTTTTTGTGCCTCTCTGGGATCTTTATACTCAAGATGGCTTTAATCTTCTGAGGGATGGGGGGCTGTATAGTGGGAAGTGTGAAATTCCTCTTTTAGGTCCTTGCAGTTCGCACAAAAAATAGTGCACTCACCTTACTGTTCTCATATGAGGGGTAGCCTTTCCAGGTTACCAGGTATTGAACAGATCGGTGGGACCTCCAGGTAGCCAGGAAAGCCTTTACCTCACACTTCCTGGGAATCCCTACGACAATTGGCTCCAAAGAGCTGGCCTTTTCCACTTTAAAGAGGGTTAGGAGGGGCTATGGAAGACATTATGCTACTTCCAATGCGCGGAAAGTTTCAAATAGTAGGCACCATTGCCTAAATCCTTTTTAACCTTGAAGGGTCCTGAGCGTTTGTCTTCTAGCTTTTAGATAGGGGCTTTCAGGAGGAGGTTATGGGCGTCTAACATGACAAGGGAGCTGACTTCTATCTCATGTCTAGGGAGTTACTTCCTATCAACAAACTATTCTGTAGTCCTCAATGGATTTTTCAAGTGTTAATGGACCAGGTTTATGTCTCGAAGAGTGAGATTACTTGGTCTTCAGCTGTGTGAACTGCTAAGGAGAGCTGAGGACATTAGGAAGGATGGTCTGTACCCAGAGTGACTCAAAGGGGGAGAGAGTGGTCAAGGAATGGAGGGAATTGTTGTACGCAAACTGTGCAAAGGGCAGATCCCTGGTCCAGGTGCCTTGTGAGGACGTCACATAACAGCGCAGGTACTTCACAGGTACTTGTTCACCCGCTCAGTCTTCTTAATGGAAGGGGTGCTAAAAATGGATTTACAGGCTTCTTCTGAGGTGGTTTATAGCTCCTTCCAGAACACAGCAGTGAACTGTGACCCCCTACCACTCATTATCTTTTTGGGGAGACCAAACATGGCAAAGAAATGGGTGAAAAAGCAAATTTGCGGTCTATACCACAGTAATAACTGTGAGGCAATGGATAAGAGTGCAAACTTGGTAAATCAGTCTACAGCTACAATAATAGAATTAAAGCCACAGGAGGGTGGGAGTTTCACGATGAAGTCCACTGAGACAGAGGTCCATGAGCTCTCTGCCTGCTACAGAGGGCGTACCAACCTCTTACTCCCAGAATAATCAGATTTTTCTTGGGCATTGACACAACGATAAATCCAGGTGGGAATATCTTTTGAGGACACAGCCAGTTTTAAGTTCTCTTGATGATATCCTCAGACTTCCTGATTCCAGGGTGCCCAACCGTTGGGGAACATGATGCTCATCAATAACACAGTTACATAGGGAGGAGGGACCCAAACCTGAACATTAAACCATATTGTTCTCTCCCACAAAGTACAAGGAGCTCTTTTCTGACTCATAAACTCTAATCCAGCATAAATCTCTATTCCATCAGGGCAACAGATATGAGATGCGAGGATGCAGTGGAAGAGTGGAATGTCCAGGGCCAGGTCAGCGAAAGCTACTGTAGGGGGGTCAAGGAGAGGTTTTGGGAGGGGGGCACTACAGCAACGAGATCTAGTGGGTCCTCCCCAACATTGGGTGACAGGGAAGGATTTCACCTGAGCATTTCTAGCAAAATATTCAGGGGGCGCTTTAAGAATTTATACTTGAAGTGAAACCCACATAGATCCTGGTAGGTGCAAGTTTGCAGGTGCCCCAGATTCTGGGGTTTATAGTAGAGCAAGGCCATTTGATCCTTCCAAACAGTGATCTAATGCTGGGCACCCTGCAGGAGGTATCGCCAGTGGGTTAGTGACCAAGCCACTGCCGCTAACACCTTATTATATTTGGGCAAAACTTGCTCATTTGAGGTGAACTTGCTGGAGTAATAGGCTACCACGTGTTCAACTCCTTCATGCAACTGAAGCAGCACTGTGCCACTGCCACTAACGAGGCATCACTGGCTACTATAAAGGGGCGAGATGTGTTAGCATGACGCAGGACTGGGGCTGTGAGTAAAACCTCCTTGATAGACTCAAAGGCTCGCTGGCATTTGAGGACCACTTGGAGGAACGTTTTTTCCTGTGATAGGGTGGAGGGTGCCTCTAGTTGGGATAAGGCTGGGGAGAATATTTTAAAAGGTTACAGTGCTAAGGAAGCTGCGAAGTTGCTTTTGCGTAGTTGGGGTGGGTTATGACTGGATAGCCTCAAGATTTCATTGGGGACAGCAAAGCCATTCTTTAAAACGAGATTTTGAGAAGGTTACATCCCTGAAGAATTTACCCTTGGAAGGTTTTGAAAAAAATCCGCCATGTGGAGGGCTACCACCATTGCTTCTAGGTCCTTGGCATGTTGTTCCGGGGTGGAGGAATGGATAAGAATATTGTCAATGTAGGCAACGGCGCATGAAAATTGCAAATCCATCAGCACATCATTGATCAGGTTCTGGAAGGTGGCCTGAGCGTTCTTTAGTCCAAAGGGCATCACTTTGAACTGGAAGTGGCCTCAGCGGGTGAGGATAGCTGTAAAATACTCCTGACCCTGATAACCTCACCTAATGGAAGGTATTCATCAGGTCTAACTTTGAGATGTGGGACTTAGAGATGGCCTAGGCGATGGTTTTCTCCAAGAGCGGGGGTTATAGATCAGGGATGGTAATGTTGTTGAGGTGGCCATAGTCGACACAAGGACACAGGGAGCCATCTGATTTCCTAGCAAAAAATATGGGGGAGGCGACGGGAGAAGATTCCTTAATGAGCAACCCCTTCTCAAACATCTAGTCTATCCAAATCCCCAAAGCCTTGTCCTATTCCTCAGTGTAAGGATAGAGAAGGCAGTTAATTTTGAAAAGGTCGACTATCAGTTGGAATGATAGATCATACTTGGAGTGTAGGAGAAGTTTAAATGCTAGCGACATATTAAAGTTAGCCTTGTAAGGGGCTAGTAAGTAAGGAAGTGCAAGAAAGGTCTATTGGAGCGGGATCAAGAGGGGAGTTTGAGCCAATAGAGGTGTTCAGGGAAGGTTTTCTTACAGGGGAAGCTCTCTACTCAAGTTAAGGTTCGTGAATAACAAGGAATTACTCATAAGGTAGATATGGACCTGCTGACGGCGCCACCTGCCCACCCCCAGAATTACAGGATAGAACTTCTCCTGTACTGCCAAGAAATGATAATAACCTAAATTTATAAATGGAAATTTTTAAGAGGCGTAAGATGCTATAGGACTTCATGAGCTCCAATGAGGCGCCCAGGATAGACGAAGCTCATCCATCACCAGGTCCATGGAGCGTGCCACAATGAGATCAATAAAGTTACCCGCCGCTCCCATGTCAAGGAGGTCTTGTAAAGTGGTCTCACTCATCTCTGAGGGAAAGAAAACAGGAAACAGAAGGTAGGCTTGATCCACTTTATTGGGTAGAGCAAGAGAGATGGCAGCAGAGGAGAGGACATGACCCATTAACAAAAGAGATTGCTCAGGAGGTTCTGGGCTGATTTCTTCCTGAGATAAGAGTCTTTCTTCCTCCTAGTCCTAAATAAAGAGGCGGGGGCTGATGCGTACACCCGCTTCGCCCTCTTCAGGGGAGTCAGGGTCAACCAGGTGACAATAGCACCGGGCAAAACAGATTCTGAGCTCTCAGAGACCAACAAGCCAACCTCCTGATCAGGGGTGGGGACAGTGGGTGCTACAGGCAGGGTTCCTCCAGAGGGGAATACCTGAGGTGGAAATAGAAGGGGGCAAAGGGCTGCAAGCCAATGGGGACGCTTCCCTTGACAGCGACTGCTGGTATATGGGCCCTGGTAGTAGGTGGTACTTAAGGACCTGCAACAGCATGTGCTGGGACGTGGCAGGGCCTGGCCCAATTGAGCGGGCCACAGAGAATGCAATTTCTAAAGACCCTGGGAGAGGGTACCAGGATGTATTAGCGGCCGCAGTGGAGTCCAAGGCAGCACAGAAGGCAGAAATGGCGATTTTAGAGTGGATTAGCACAGTGGGGACCAGGACAGAAAAGGCTTTAATCAGGGAGGGTAGGTCCATAGCTGACTGCACCAATGTAAAAAGACAGAGAAGGCGTGCTGGTCTTGATAGGGGCTTGGAATGCTGAAGTGATCAGCACATTCAGAGGGGTAGGGTTGACAGACTTGGTTGCATAGTGGAGCACTCCCCTGACCCAGCTTTGGGCATCCCCATCCAGAGCGTTGAAAGAGCCACAATCTGCTGGGCATCATAGGGGAGTGGGGATTTCCCTCCATCAGCAGTAAAGCGCACATGGAGCTCCGCTAAGACACCCAGACTTGGTCAGTCGCCTAATCCAAAGGGATAGGGGACCCCCACCCTTATCATTATAACTGAGGGTGTGACACTCATCGCTGGGGCTTGGCAGGGTGAAGACCAGCACAACAAAGCCATTTGGTTAGCTCAGATGAAATAGGAAGCTGACCATCAGGAGTAAACCAGGTCACAGAGGGAGTGCACATTCAGAGTAAGTGTTTAGGCCAAAGCCCTGCCAGTACCAGCGAGGAAATTGGAGAAGGCCGAGATTATGGGTAAGTTTATTATGTTATAGATTTGGCTGATAAGAATTAGACTGGGCTTCCAATCAGGGTGCGTGATCACCCAGTGGAGAGCCCAGAATGCCATAAGCACAGCGGTCCAAGCGACTTGTAAGAATGGAGCTCTATTGGCGATGTGCGGGAAGCAAAAGCTCAATAATGTACCGAAGGCCACAAGGCAAACCAAAATGGTTGAAATGGGGTAACTGCGAGTCTTGCGGGCGCAACCCCCAAGGTGGGAGAGGCAGGTAGGATGATGACTCCTCCAGGGTTTGCAGTTGCTGGCCTTTGGGTTTGAACAAGTGAGATTGCGCGCCAACGAGGGATGGCACAAGGACCACATCATGATTAGAGGTGAGAGTAAAAGAGGAAGGAAAATGTAAAGAGCATTGTTACTGAGCTCCCCCTTAATGGGGTGTTCCAGGCCCCACAGTCAGCCTGTGCCATCAGCAGATGGACCAGATAAGGGTCCCACCTCTGTGGGTGGCAGAGCAGAGGTGCCCTGGTATTTCTCCAACAGGGGAGCAGTTTCAGAAATGCCAGTACTGGAACAGATGGAAGAATTCACATTAAATGGATGCATGATAATGAACAAGGAATCAGGTTCATTGTTGGGGATGAGCTGGTTTATATATTTTGATCTGCCACCATGTTGCAGGGTTAAGTGACCAGATAATATAGTCAGTGAACATTAAAATAAGGAAGTTGGGTAGCACGGCACTTCGCTGGATTGATCAAAAGAATTTTTAAATAACTAAGTAATGCAGATGGAGGCCGTGAAAAGCTGAATGGGGTATATGTGGTTTATTGAGCGCAAAGTATGAGAAAATAAGAGAATTAACGGACAATTACCCCTTGGCAGGACAGTTTTTTTAACTATTGAGTGAATCGCTTGGGGGAGGTGTTATGAAATTGGTCATTTAGGGTTTAGCAATGGGACCTGGTTGGCTGGTGGGGAGAGGGGTGCGGGATGTTCTAAAGCCTGATAAAAATCAAAAAATGCAACATTTTCCAATTTTTGGAACCAAAACAGGTCACGAGTGCCAATCTGGGCCCTGACCATCTGAGTCAGCCTGTTTGCATGATTTGGCTTTCCCAGATTCATCCTGGGATGCTGTGCATCTGGTCTGAGTTGTTTTGGACCTGGTCCAAGTTCTCAATTGGACTGTTTACATGATCCAAACTTCCTGGATCCACCCCAGAGAGCTAAGGCAACTGTTCTGAGTCATTCAATGCCTGGTCCAAAACCCTAAGTGCGCCCCAATCTGATCTTGGCGCCAGCCAGTCTAGACTGGCTCTCCCAGACTTGAAAATGCAGACTTGGCCCCAATGTTGGTGCAGGCTATCTCCTCAAATTTTTGACATATTTTCCTGTGGAGTGGGGGGTCCAAGGGGCCTGTCCATGGCCCCTGGATTGCGCAATCTCTCTTCAGACCCCCTATATTAAACTTACCAGAGCTGATGGGGAAATTAGTTGGAAAAGTTATCCTAAGGGGAAGAGCGGTCACCCAGTGCTCATCTACCACATGCGCCAAGTTGCTCAACTGTGACAGGGGGTCTACTTGGGCCTTTGGACCCCTTTTTGTCTGAAAGGGGTGTTGTTCCTTATTCAGTTGCAAGGGCTGGTCTCCAAAACGTACACATTCCATCTCTTGATTGGTTGGAAGATTTTGGAATATCACTCATAGTTCAGTTTTGTTTAAATACCTAGTCATTTCTGTTTGTAAGTAAACTCCCTTTTTATTTTATGCCAAGCTAAGGAGGATCTTTAGATCTAACTTGCCTGGTATTGCAATGTCAATGTAGCCTCATTTAGGTACCCAGTGGTGGTCAGAATCATCTTCTCTAGCTCCACATCAAGTTCTTGATAAATTGACATTATTAAATTTGAACATTCTTCTTCCTCCACCAACTAAAAATAAATTCAGATTGTGTACTTTACTATGATCGGGGTCTCCTGGCAGTCCATGAAGCCGCCGTTGATCAGTTGGTGGATGTATTTGATATAGCTCCCCACCTCATTCCATGTGATTTTGTCAGTTTGAGCTGCCGCGGTGCTGTATGACTTGGATTTTGGATTTAACTTAGGCACCTCATTGGGGGTCTTTCCCTTCATTATCCAACTTACAGTTTCATCAAGGCTAAATCACAATTAAGGAACGCATCAATATGGCATATGCTAATTCATTGTCAGTTGATGTTTCTGTCCATTTGTTCACCAATCTCTAGGTTTTCGCCACTAGATGGCATCTGCCAAAAAAACATAGTCAGTACCATTGGAGGACGTAATCTAGCCCACACATTGGTGCAGGTTTTTTTGAGTTTGTCTCAAACATAAAATAATTATGATGGCACCAGTCCCTTACCATTACACTGCTCCATCCACTATCTGTGAAAATCCGTGCCATGGCAGCCAGAACTCCTGCCTCGCACCTTTGGAAGACTTCTGATGGAGCAAATCCTCTGGCAGTTATGGAACTGCTACCAATGGTTCTGGGAATGATTACTTCTAGTCCCAGATCTTTTTTATTCAGCTTCCTGATTTGAGCCATTCCCAGCCCAGATCTGGGTTGTAACCCCTTTCATCACTGTTGCTGCCAGTGGTGAAATCTCATGTTCCATCCACAGTTGAGCTGACATGGGGTGAGCCCCACGCGTCCCAGTCTGCAGCTTTTACCAGTGTGGCGACATTGCACCAGAGTTTCCATTTTGTGAGAGGGAATTGAAGCCCTAAAAAGTTTCATAGATTGGCTTTGTCAAACCCATATCTGCCCACCCTCAATCTTGAACAATACTGGCTCTGCGTGGAACCAGTATTTTATTTCCATTGGGTAATCCTATTGGCGGACCAGTTGATGGCCTTTTCCAACGACCAATCCCAGAAGGGCCCCCAATCGCCCAATTTCTCCTTTGTACAGCCCGCCTTCCTCAAGTCAGATGCAGTGGATGGCAGGATATTGGTGTATGACCAGTGTAAGGCTTTGGTAGTTTTAAAACTGCTGCAATCCATAGTAGTGCCTTCTCTGGGGAGAACGTGTTATTGTACCATTTCAGCGCAGTATCAACTAGAATGGTATGGTGAGCCCATTCAATGGTGATCAAAACGTTTGCAAACAAATTTTTGTAATTGCTTAATTCTATTGGGGTTAGACCAGAGCTCCTGACGGTCTGGGAAAATTTCACTGATATGCTGGACTTATTATGCTCCATTTCATTAAGAAGGTCAATGCCAGCCACTATTAATGTCTTCGCATCTGCCAGTTTCAAGTCTTCCTGAACTGCAGCTTTGATTCATTTTTGCTTGAGGGGAATTTAATCCATTCCATTACGTCCTCAGTTTGGATCCACAACAATATGATGCATATCACCATGATGAGTAATATCTGGGTATTGAGATAGCTTTTGGCTGCCTAGCAGAGAATTTATGATCCCGCCAGATGGCCGCAATGGTGGGTGTAATGTTCTTTGAGATCCACTGCATCACCGTTGGATATGTGAACTGCAGGGTCTCTCATTGCTTGATTTTGTGGGAGGACATGCTGCAGTGTGCTAACATGTTCTTCTGGATTGGAGTGTACTTTTACTGGGATTCTTTTCTTTAACTTGATCACTGTTAGGGTTTTGGCCCCTTCTGGCTGCACATTTAATTTCTTGTATTAACTTTCCTGGGCATCTGATCCTTCAGATTCAGTTCCTGATACTCCTCCATCCCAATCAGGCATGATCCCCATGGTTCACTCCTTCTTATTGGTCAATTTTGGGTGATTTCGTACCATTATTGACTACTATTTGCTAGGGATTGACCCCAATAATTTATCAGGGATTACCCAATGGTTCGCTCAGCTTTTCAGTTAAATTATGGTTTGGAATCGTCCTCACCCCCAACTGGTAATTGTTGGGAATTTTCACCTACAATTTTTGAGCAGTTGAGTCAAGTATCATTGGATATTTTCTCTGTCCTGGTCAAAAACTAGTATTATTGTTGCCCTGAAAATCTTGGCACTTGTCTTTTGCTGGTTGAATCATATTGGGACTCTGATCCAAAAAATACTTCGTTGGGATTTTTGTTTTTTTGCATAAAAAATTCCCTGTAGGGTCCCAATCCCCTCCCCCTGATTAAGGTTTTGTGGGGAATATCTCGATGCAACTGTTTTCAATATTGCTTTGCTTTCCCCAAGGGTGTTATTGGTCATCTAGTTTGTGGTTAAAACCAATCCTATGGAATTGGTTGCATTTAATGAGCTTGTCACAGGGTTCTGGGTTTTGTTTGGGCATTTTTCTTATCATGTATGTTGTTGCTAATTTGTTGTTGGTCGAGCAGTTATTAGTCAAGCAGTTACCATTATCAATCAGGTGGTGATCTTTGTCAGTAGGAAGTCATCCAGATGGTGTGTCTATCTTGGCTTACTTATTGACTAATTCCATATTTTCATAAGTGGGCCATCCGTTTCTTTGTGATTATCACAGACAGGGGGAAGGACCATTTAAGCTAAGTGGTTGGCTGAGGGGGCACTGCTCTATAGGTGCATTATTTCAAAAGCAGACTGATGTACTCTCTAGACTTGTACTCATCAATTTTAGATTTAAAAGTGAGCTTCACACCTTTCACCCTCTTATAGTTGACGTAAACTATAGATAGCAAATTAGTCATAATAAAATAAAAGTTAAATAATATCTTAGCAAAAAGTATACCTGTATATAATAGACAATAAGAGAACTGTTAATTCTTGGCATATAGTCTTGATTCCACCGAGCCAGTTTGGACAGGGTATTAGCCACTGAGCAACCAAATCGGAAGATATGAAGATCGCCAACTTACTAATAAAACTTGATAAACTATATATGGAGCTATCGCCCCTTATTTCTACCTTTATTTTTAATAAATTCGCAGACTTATCTGCAATCACTAATTACCTGGAAGAGAACTCAACTTCAATCCTCTATGTGACTCTTTATATCTTGGTCTCCCAAGCCAGATGTATTTTAAGCTTGGTGGTCTTCTATATATCTTCCCTTTTCTAGAAGCTCTTGTTCATATTAAATCTCGGCATAATTCCCCTCAATTCACCAAATGGTCATCATTTTGATTGATTATAGTTCATATACCCTTTTCCATAAATCTCGAGACTCATCTCAATTCCCCTTTAATCTGCTGGTATGAGTAGCATATCATCCAGTCACATCAACTTCCCAACATTGCCCCCCCCTTTAACTGTATGATATGCTCTTACTGTTTATATTATTAGAGGAACTTCGCATGAAGTCAGTTGATAATCTGACCCCCCGTGGGTTCCTTGATAGTATAGACATCCATGTTGATCTTCTCAATTATCTTAAACGGGCCATCCCAGATGTTGGCGAGCTTGTTTTTCCGCCCAAATCCATGCTTGTCATAGAATAAAACATGGTCCCCCACAACAAACAATGTAAGTCCGCTCCATCTCTTCTGATTTGCTGCCTGATCATGAATATTCTTAGCCAAACTGGTGGAGTAGGCTTCCATTTGTAGCTTGATCAATGTATCCATAAGAGTCTCTAAATATTGTTGGGGATCCACACCGCCAGTGTCCTCTACATACAAATAAAGCAAGGGGGGCAGAGCCAGATGTTGACCCTACAGAAGTTGAAATGGGCTCTTACCAGTGGATGAATGATAGCAATATTATATACGAACACAGATTTAGGTAGAAGGGAACTCCATTCCAAGGTTCGATCTATTACCAATTTGTGGAGTATGTTCATTAAGGCTCCGTTGACCCGCTCCACCATCTCATTTGATTCCAGATGATAGGGGGTGGTCAAAACCCCACGGATCGCCATCAACTCATTTAAATTTGGCAGGATATGTGAAGTGAATTTGGTTCTGTTATCCATCAGAATGAACTGTAGGTAGCCATGTCGCTGTATAACACACTCCATAATAAACCTGGCAGTGGCGACCGCGCCCAAGTCACTAATATCCCTGGCCTCTATCCATCGGGTCAAATGATTGATGGCAATGATTATATACTTGGATTGATTGGCACTAGTCGGCAGAGGTTCCACTACATCAATGGAAACAGTGTGCCAGGCGAACCAGGGTTTAACTAGCTGCTATTTGGTTTTCTTGTGGAAAGACTTTTTAACTTGACACTTATGGCAACAACTAACCGTTTTCAATACATCATAATGCATGCTTTCCTAGTAGTAACGGGGTCGCAAAATTTCAGCATTTTCCGCAATCCTCCATGTCTTACAGCAAATGAGCATCCATGATAATCAAGGATCTAGCTGAAGGTTTAGGGAAACTCAGCATCAAGTCTCCAATCTTCTTATATAGTTCTTCCCCACATATGAAAGTATCCTCCCTGAGTCCATCTAATACCTTGATCACCTGTGGCAGCTCATCCTGGAATTTGTTCTCCACAATCTTCTTGTACATTAGGTCAGATAAATCCGCTGTGATAGCAATTTTTGGCAGCTGAATAAGACAATCCGCGCTTAGATGTTTTGCTCCTGGGTGGTGTATAATCTTGAAATCATACGCTTTGAGCTTCAGAGCCCAATGTGCGATCCATCCCTCTGGTTAATGCAGATTCTGTAGCCAGCGCAAGGAAGCATGGTCCATCACTACTTGGTATCTTACTACATGCAAATATACCTGAAACTGTTTGTAAGCGTAGATAACTGCTAAACACTATTACTCAGTTACAGTGTAGTTTTGTTCATGACAGTTCAAGCTTCTACTACAGAATGCGATAGGATGCTCCACACCATCATTATTCTCCTGCGATAATACTGCCCCTATAGCAGCGAGGGATGCATCCGTTTACACTATAAATTGTTTGTCAAAGTTGGGATATTGCAAAATGGATGCACTTGCTAACGCGGTTCACAACACATCAAAAGCTTTCTGGCATCATTCCATCCAATTGAAGGAAGCATTAGTCTTTAGCAACTCGAAAAGTGGGGACCTAATACAACTGAAATTCGGAATGAATTGTTAGTAATACCTGACCATTCCCAGCACACCTGAATGTCCCGCTTATTACCTGGGCGAGTCATCTTTCTTATCACTTCCACTTTAGCCAGTTGTGGTTTAAGCCCATTAGAATCCGCAACAAAACTGAGGCATTCTAATTGTTCTTTAAAGAAATGGCACTTCTGAGGCTTAATTTGATATTAGCAGCAGCGAGGTGCTGAAACACTTGTTCCAAGTAGCAAGGTGCTCTGTAAAAGTCTGTTAGAACACATTGATGTCGTCGAGGTAAACTAAGATGCAGGACATCTTTAAGTCACCTAAAATCTTATCCAAGTAATGCTGAAATGTAGCCAGGGCATTACACAACCTTTGTGGCATGCTAGTCAGCTGGAACAACCCTTTCAAAGTGATGACTGCACATTTCTTCATTCCGCTGATGGCAATTCAATCTGCCAGTACCACAAGATTAGGACCATGGAAGAAAAATAATTCGCCCCATCCAATTGGTCTAATACATTGTAAATTCGTGGGAGAGGGTAGAAATCATTCTTTGTTACATTAATGAGTATATGATATTCAATAACCACTCGTTTCAAGCCATCCTTTTTCTTTACAAAGAGCACAGGTGATGCCCATGGGCTGTTTGATGGCTCTAACATTCCTTGCAAGATAAGTTTATCCACCTCACCGGAGACAGCCTCTTGTACTGCTTTTGAATGTCTAATAGGTCATGATAAAATGTTTAGGGTGATCCCCAAATCTATCTGATGTACCACCCCTTGAGCGCACCCCAAATCATGATCATCATGTGTGAAAATATCCCAGTACTTTTCAAATAATGCCACATCCTTATCTTGCTCTTCCACCAATTATCCCGTAAGTGCTTCCAATGGAACCATGGTCAATACACCAAACAATGAGCTTGCCGTAAGTCTGAGATCCTCCCAGGAGCTGAAACCATGAATACTGCGAACTTCCTCCATAGGAACTAAGAGTAGATAGCCACGACTTAATGCTGCTGGATCAGTATAGTCTCCTTATGTAAGTTCGCTAGCAACACTTTCACCTCATCATTCCCAGTTAGCAGTAACCCTGGAGCCACATGTTGTTCAAGCCACGAGTGCTGGCAAGGTGCCATAATTGCTCAATAAAGCCCTTTTAGGATATAGATTTCAAGGCCAGTCTTTCTTATGCAATGGTGTCCAGACAGTAGGCTCAAAGTGCTTGCTACCCAAAGTGGGATCCCTTTGTACTCATAAATCTGGTTGGGGAGGGTCCTGGTCTGCCGCCTCAGTCATTGATAACAAGCAGGAATCACTCCATCATTGTACACTAGATTGATTTGACTATAGCAGACTGAATCCATTGAGATTCCACAAGAGGAAAAATATATGGTATCTGTTGGCCTAAAATACTAAGAGTTTCCGCCGCCATATTTATCATGACACCAAGTTTCCTCATAAAAGCCAAGCCAAATACCATCTCATAGTTGTTATTTGGCAAAACCACCGTCGGAGAAGAAGCTTGGACTAAACCAGATTGTAAAGGCAACGCGCTATAAGCTCCTTCAGACACAGTGCTATGTGTTCCCATGGTCCCATATATTACTTGATGGTCCACATCCAGTTTCAACAGGAGTTTAGCCACCAACTGGGTAGAGACTATGTTCACAGGGGCTCCCATGTCTATGGTAGCACAGATTTTTTGTGTTTTGAACGAAAATGTCACAGTAAGTATATTCCAAGTAAGAAGAAACATCAATGTTTATTAATGCACGTCCAAGGGCTTTGTGTTACTCAAAAAGAAAGAAATTTCATTGCCAACCTGAGGATACTCACTAGAAATTTTTTCCACAATAATGGCTATGTTAACCCCTACTAAAGAGGCGACGTCTGATGATGAATCCACATTGCTGTTGCTGGCCTGTTCCAGGATCTGCCACGCATATGGCTTCTGCATGTCCTGGCGGAACCTGGGGCTCTGGGGTGAACTTTTACTCTTGGAAGCAGAAGCAGGGATATCCAATGGAAGCTGCTGGTATAACAAATCATCCAATTGAGGTTCAAATTCAAACCAATGAGTCGTTTTGGAATTGCTAGGAAAAAGTGAATTTGACTAAGCGGAGGTAGAGCATCCCATCTCTAACCTGCTCAAGCTTTTCCCTGCTCAATTTTCTCAGTTGGCATTGCATAAACTTGTGGTTTGTTAGGGCAATTAACAGCAAAATTCTCTCTTCGTCCTCACTGGAAGCAAGTGTTCATAAAAGGTTCACATATATAGATTGTGACGGAAGGACCAGTTCATAAGTTGCTAGTATGGTTCCAAGGTCGTGGACAAACTGGCGAAGCGTACATGGGCCTAAAGAGTCCACTGACTTGTATGAGGGGTAAATATGTATCAATGGCTGATAAACCAGTCGCTGCAGCCCATATCCTGAAGGGTTTGGAGTAGAAACAGCAGAGGTTTTTGGGCTTTGTTGGGGGCACTGATCATGGTGGAGGGTCGACATAAGGTGTTCATTAAGATAAGTCCAGCATCTCCATCCAACATGTGAGACATAGCGTTATATAGTTCCAAATGTGTTTTGACAGCCACCGTCATTGCTATACCAACATCCTTGGCAGATAATTTGTTAGCTCCAAGTAGGATATGTGCTTCTGCCAAAAAAACGCTCAGCGAATTCCAACAGGGTCTCATTTCAGTGAAACTGTATGGTCTTAAAGTCAGCTTCCATTGGGACATCTTGGTAGTACCCCTAACAGCCGGAGAACAATTGCTTTAAGTTCTTTGTAGCTTACCAAGCTATTTGGAAGATAGCAGGTAACTTGGCAGCGCTTTTCACATCTAGATGGACATCAATAGTTTTGCTTTCTGTTGATCAATAGCCCCTTCCACAGCAAAAACAAAACGCTTAAAGTAAGTGTGATGATTCCTGTCACAACTGAAAAGAGGTAATTTTTTAATTCAAACAACTTCACCTTGCTCCAAGTCCCTGCTGCAAGGAGCAGGCGAATTGGTTTTGAAATGACTATGGGAACCACCCCTTTGTGCATTATCATACAGCCATCCCGATGGAATCAAATCCGTCAAAAAGGACTTGTGAAGAAGTGGTGTCATGCGGGGGATCCATTGTAACGCTGAGGGAAATTGTTTGCTGATCTGTAGCATTCTTCCCCCAAATCACCACTAACTGCCTCATTTCCCCCAACTTTGGAATGTCCCACAAAATGTTCGTTGATCAACTGATCTGTTTACCCAAATAGCATCTACATCTTCCATCCTGGAATTACTGTTGCAGCGTTTCATACTGATGTTGCAGCTCCCAGAAGAATTCCCTCTCAACGTTCAGTTTCTGCTCCACGGCTTGTAATCAAGAGGACATCTTCAGTTATGTTCCGCGGGTTAGTGTGTTGCTGGCCAGCGTTACATGCTTGTTAATAAGCACCATTCTTTTTAAAAGGAGGGTGGCTTGTTTACATACCAATTCCTCATTAGACCATCAAAGAGTATAAAGCCGCCATTGCATGTCTGCATACTCTCTTGTCTCACTGATCAGAAGAGGGAAGGCTCATTGGCTCTCAGCCTGACTAGCAACTTAAATTTGTGTAACCTGCCAAATAAGCTGTAGATATTTGGGTGACGTTGACCAAAGGATAAACGCATTATCTGTTGTTCGCCGGGTACTCCATTTGATACAAAGGTGGGTTAAATCAGCTGATAAAGAGCCAACTTGGTCCGCCATTTGCCATTCCATCAGTGTCATTTTTTTTCTTAAGCTGAGCAATCATGTCTTCAAGAGCTTCCACTATTCATCTAGCTCTGTCATAAAGCGCTCAGTAGTATTTCTCAATGTTGTTATGTCTTGAATCCTCTTTGACGATAGGTCATGATGATCCAGCAGTTCTCTTATTACTCAAGGTAATTCTAAATTTAGTTGTGGTACCAAAATGTCCAATAGATGGTGGACGTCCCAAACACAATGGTCCATCTGTACCAGCACCCCTTGTACCTCCAAAAACGAATAATCAAGGTGGTCAAGCAGGAGGCGAGTATCATTTCATTGTGCTCAAGAAAACCATAATACATATCCAATCTCTATATTGTGACGAGCCAGTACACGCAGTAGCTGGAAAATCTATAGTTGCACATAAGCGACTGGATATTCCTGATTTCTGTGGGTACCAAGAGTGGAGAGCCTACCTATTGTAGTCACATTCAAATAAGACATGTATAGGTTGTATCAATTTTCTTGGTTTCGTTGGTTATAGAATAAACTAAGGGCGTTTTCCCCAGTCTCATCTTCATATAGGCAATATCTGCACAACAGCCACTCAATGATATTTCGCAGCTGCTGAGAATCTATTTGTAGAGCATCCTTGTTGGTCAATCTTAAACTCAGGGAAAATCTCTAATTGCAAATTGATCATAACTTCATCATCCCCTAGTTTGGTCACAGTAAATAATGTCAGTTCATTGTTAGGTCATCCCGTGCTTCTTCAGCATACAGCGCATGAAACCTGATCAAATTATGTCAAAATGAATGAGGCCTCATCATTACATCCTATTGTTAAAAGAATACAGTTGACCAGTGGCCCCCTGTAGTGAGCACCACTGTTAATTCTCAGCATACAGTCTTGATTCCACCGAGCTGGTTTGAACATGATATTAGCCACTGAGCAACCAAATTGGATGATATGAAAATCGCTAACTTACTAATAAAACTTGATAAACTATATATGGAGCTATTGCCCCTTATTTCGACCTTTTTTTAATAAAATCGAAGACTTGTTTGCAATCACTCAATTACCTGGAAGAGAACTCAACTTCAATCCTCAATGTGACTCTTTATATCTTTGTCTCCCAAGCCAGATACATCCTAAACTTGGTAGTCTTTTATTCATCTTCCATTTTCTAAAAACTCTTATTAATATTGAATCTTGGCATAATTCCCCTCGACTCACCAAATGTTCATCATTTTAATTGATTATAATTTGTATACCCTTTTCTGTAACTCTTGAGACTCATCTCAATTTCCCCTCTGATCTGCCGGTATCTGTAGCATATCATCCAGTTGTATCAACTTCCCAACAAAAACTATATCAGAACAAAATTATTATTTCTTAAGATCAAGATCCAAAAAAATTATTGTCATACTAGGGGTTTGAGTAATTGTAACTACAATTATATTAGCGTTTTTAATATCTATAATGAAAGTTTTCTCTCTCATTACAAGTACTTTTGAAACAAATTTAATTCAAGTCTAGATAAAGTTTGATAATCTCATCGAGGATATTAGTTGGCGCCCAATGTCAGGGAGTAGTTTGGTAAGTAAAGTTATGGGCACAGGTGTAGGCCCCACATCAGTCAAGTTTATAAATGCCCTGGAGAGTCTGGTGGAATAGATATAATTTATAGTAAAAAACTGGCGCTTACCATTTCCCCAGGAATTTCGGCCTAGCAAGTGTGCTGCAATCAGTTCATTAATACGCCGCACTCCCACCCACTATACTCGGTGGAACATGGGGTGCATGTTTTCTTGAATATTCATAAAACGGCAATTTGGGAGATATTTTGTGGAGATTTACATACACATTTTCCGAATGCAGTGTATGTTGCACATCACTCAATACCACACGGTTGGCTTAATCTTAAATAAAAAGATAAAGAAGCGGTGGACCAAGCCGCAAATGTGTGATTATTAGTGGACCTCCCAAATGGTCAACAGGTAGTCAAAACAAAGTTCACCCACTGAAATAAAATGAACCGAATTTTTGTAACTTTTGACTTTCTACCAACTACAATCAAGAGCACTGTGCTGGAGCACAATCTGAAGGCTGGGCTCGCTGTATATGGAGAAATCCATTCCTTTAAAAAGCAGCGCTTTACACTCATGCCTGACCTGTACATGGGCAAAGAAATTGCTGTTCTCACCACATCCGCGGGGATAGTGGAAGATTTGACCCAAATCCCACATATTACTTTTGTCAAAATCAAAGGGCAAAACTCCCATCCATTCAGGTTAACTGTGGATACGTGCCTCCTATCTGCACTTTCTGTCATGCTTTTGGCCACAAGGCCCATACCTGCCCACCTAAGGAGGGTACTACTAAAATCAAAATTATCTCAGATGCAATGTGTGGTGCAGACTCCCTGTTATAAATTTGGATAGTGTTGTTAGGATCCGTCAAGTTTTTCATATAGGTCAAACCCACTGTGCAACAGACAGATGATGTGGGGATCGTCAGTCCTTTGGACACAATTAAAAATTCTTACAATAGGAACAATTGACCTAATTGATTCTATATTTATTTCTCTAACTATAGCTACCTTTCGCTGTCCCATTTATTCTTTGCTACTTACAACATACTTCTCTAAATTGCCCATCTTGCTTATATACAGAGGCTTCAGGTGATACTGCTCTCATGGCTTGGGCTATTCTATTCCACCTATTCTCCTCAAATTAAGCTTTTTATTCTTTAATCATCTGTCACTCTAATTGTAGGTGATTTATTTTATATGCGTTTAATGTAGACATTGCCTTATTGTCTTGTTGCCTTATAATGAGGCGATTCAATAAAACCTGCTATATCCAATAAAAACCCATTATGTCCAAATATCGCTTGTCTTGAGGCACTCGAATAATTGTAACTGATATCATTTTTGCAGATTCTTCCCTAGCTGTCCCACAAATTATTGTCCAGTCATATTAGAATTCTGACATTACCCCCTCCTTGACTGGGCTATAAGATCCTATTGTTTGTAAGGTTGGAGGAACTTCACATGTACTAAGTTAATGATCTGACCACTTGCAGGATCCTTGATGGTATATGCGTCAACTCCAAATCTCTATAACTTCAAACGGACCAATCCAGGTACTGGCCAGCTTGTGTTTCTGCCCGAATCCATGTTAGTCATGGAAGAGAACTATATCGCCTTCCTTGAATGGCGCCAGCCTTCTATGATGTGCCTGTTATGCAGCTTGATTCCTGATCTTCTTGGCTAAGCTTAAGGAATATGCTTCAGATTGCAGTTAAATCAGAATGTTCGTGAGGTTAGTCAAATAGCAATGGGTTTCCTTTCCAACGGTGTCTTTAACACACAAATAATGTAACGCTGGAGGAGCTGGGTGTCAGCTGTATATTAGTTGGAAGGGACTCTTCCCTGTGGCGGAATGATAAGTAATGTTATAGGTGAACATGGCAGCAAAAAGGTGAGAGCTCCAATTTGGAAGGTCATTCCATTACTAATTTTTGTATTATACCTACCAGAGTTCCATTCACCCATTTGACCATTCCATTGGATTTGGGGTAATATGGGGTCATCAGAACCCCGCGGATTCCCATAAGCTCCTTCAGTTTAGGTAGGATGTGCGTTGTGAAGTTGGTTCTATTTTCAGTGAGAATAAACTGAGGACAGCCGTGTCAATGAATAATGCATTCCATCACGAACCTAGCCACAGTAACTTCCACAAGTCTTGTATCACCTCACTTCAAACACTGAGTCAAGTGGTTGATAGCCATAAGAATGTATTTACACCGGTTGGCTCCTGTTGGCAAGAGCCCAACAATATCAAGGGAAACCATGTGCCAAGCGAAATGTGGTTCCACTAACTGATATGATGTTGTACGAGGAAATGGCTTCTTCACTTGGGTCTGATGGCAACAGGAAGTATTTTTGAGTAAATCAAAGCTCATACTTTCCTAATAGTACCATGGGTGTAACAACTACATAGTCTTATGTAGTCCACCATGCCAGACTGCCTTGTGCATGCTCATAATGATTCCAAGTCATGCTGAGGGGCGCGGAAAATTCATCGTAGAATCATCAATCCACTTGTACAGTTCCCCATTCCATTGGAGAAATATTGATTCACATGCCATTTAACACTTTGATCACTTGGTGTGTTCATCATCATATTTTCCACTGAGCATCTTATTGTACATCACATCGCTGAGGTCCACTGTCATTGTAATAGTTGGTAATTGAGATAAACAGTCAGAATTCTTATGCTTTATTCCTAGCCGATGGAGAATCTCAAAATCATAAGCCTGCAACTTAAGACCCATTGAACCAAACGGACTTCAGGTTCTTTGAGGTTCTACACCCAGCGTATTGATTCGTGATCTGTTATGACTAAAACTTTACCCATGCAGATAGACTCGGTATTTTCATACACGTAGATCACTGCTAAGGATCCTGCTTGTCTCAGTATGATTACGCTCTTGACAGTTCAAACTTTGACTACTTCATACTACCGGATGTTCCTCTCCATCATCATCTTTCTGAAAAAGTACAGCCCCAACAGCGGAGAGCGTTGCATCCATCTGAATAATAAACTCCCAATAAAAGTTCAATTATCATAGCACCAGTGCACTGGTCAATGCCGTATGGAGTGTATTAAGTGGATTGATGACATTTCGTCCATTCAAACATAGCGTCCTTTTTTAATAACTCAATTAGCGGCCCCCCAAAACAGCTAAAATTAAGGATAAAACACCAGTAGTAACATACCTTTCCAAAAATACCTGTATGTCACGCCTACTATTGGGACTAGTCATTTTGCTGTTGGCCTCTACCTTAGACAGCTGTGGTTTCAGCCCTTTAGAGTCTACCACAAACCCCAGGTATTAAAGCTGATCTTTGAAGAAGTTACATTTTCGAGGTTTATTTTAATGTTCACCTCAGCCAGTTGGCAGAATACTGCTTCTAGGTGGTTGAGCTGCTCCAATAAGGTTCGAGAGAAAACATTAATATTGTTGTGGTATACAAGGATATATGACAGTTTCATGTCACCAAGTATAGTATCCATGGTACACTGAAACGTAGCCAGGGCATTGCACAGCCCTTGAGGCATCTGCGTTAGTTGAAAAAGACCTTTGGAGGTGATTAAAGTTCATATTTCCCGTTCCACTGGAGGTAACTTAAATTTGCCAGTAATCTGATATCAAGTCCATCGCAGAAAAGTAATATGCTCCCCTAGTTGGTCCAAAGCATCGTTGATATGAGACATAGTATGAGTCTTTTTTTGTGATACTGTTGAGCTTCTGGTTGTCTATTACTACGCGGTTGGTACCATCCTTCTTTTTTACAATTAGAACAGGTGAAGCCCACAGGCTTTAAGATGGTTAGAGCATCCGTTGCTCTAGCAACTTGTTGATTTCATCATTAACAACATCTTCCACTGCCCGTGATCAGTGAATCGCCTAAGACCTTATAGGAAGATGATCTCCTGTGTCTACCTAATGGACCACCCCCCAAGCACACCTTAAGTCATGATTATCAACAGCGAAAATCCCCTTTGGTAATTATGAAATAAAGCTATTGCTTGATCAATTTGTCCTTCTGATAGTCCAATTAAATTACTCCGCAGTAACACCATTAGTACATTGGCAGGTGTCTTGGCTGGTAGACCAAATTTATCCAACAAACCAAGATCATGAACCTAAAGGACTTCATCTATGGGAATTAGATGTAAATATGCTAAAATTTGGTGTCAGCAGATTTGCATTGGTTTGCTATGGAGGTTTGCTAACAAAACCTTAATCTTCTCATATCCCATAAGAATAATCCCTAGAGCCATATGTGGCTCAAACTGTGTTTGATGCTAGGTCCCAATGACTTCCCCATATAGCCCAATCAGCACAAAAATATAACTCAGAGTTCACTAGGACTTGACTTCCAGAAGGTATAGATATGGGCACGCCGCTCAAAGAGGTATCCTTTGATATTCATATATCTGCTGGGGAAGGGGATGAGTCTTGCGCTTTAGTCAATGATAGCAAACTGACATCACCACATCACTATAGACAAGGTTGATATGGCTTGTATGCACTGGATCATTTGGTACTCCACTAGTGGTAAACTAAATTGGGATCCGCTGACCCAGAATGGCGAGGGTCTTCTCAGTCATATTAACAACAGCCCTGAAACGGTGCAGAAAAGCATTCCCAATTAAAAGGACGTATTTTTTGTTTGACAGCACAATTGCCAGGGCTACAACAACAATGGACCCAAAGTGCAGAGGTAGCACACTGTAAGCCCCTTTAGAGACAGCGTTTACTGCTCCAGAAGTTCCGTACACCATTTGATGATCCAAAATCAGGTTTCAACATCAACTTTACCATCAATTTTGTGGAAACTATGCCGACTGGAGCACCAAAATCTATTATAGTGCGAACTCTATTTTTTGCTACAAAAATATCACAGTATGTAAGCTTAGAATAAGAAGAATATTGACTGTTTAATATGTGAAAATTTACGGGCTCTCTTTTTTCAAGAAAACTCATTATCCCCTCACTGACTTGAAGGTATTATTTGAAAATGGCATCTACTGGAAGTGCTACGTTTACTCCTTTCAGAGTTGGTGCATCCGCAGCAGAATCAAGTTTTTCAAAGGAAGCTTGATAAAGCATTTGATAGGCATATGGCTTTGGTTGTTCAGAGGACTCTTCTTCACCGCCACCTTGGCTTGAGCTCAAGTTACGTTTACTCCTCCAACTGGCTGCTGATATAAAAGTCTCTCATCGTACTGAGTTACTTTTGCAGGGTATACTACTATTGATTTGGGGAAGTTTTGAGTTGGTATTGCGGAGGTAGAGGGTCCTGTCTCTACTCCGCTCCATCTTTTCACTGATAGTATTGATCTTGATGTATGCAGTTCACACGACGGATAAGGCAGCTTTGTGAATAGTGGCCAGGGTGACCGCATTTGTAGCAGTTAACCCCATAAGAGCCACATCCTTGATTATCATAAGAGGGTCCAGACTGGAAAGTTTGGGGTCATCAGCGTAACCAGCCCCAGGTTAGTAAGCTGATTGTTGACACTCAGCATAGCTAGGTTCTGGTCAATAACTGGGTTGCTGATGGTTTTCATGGCTAGCCCATTGTCACTAATCGAACTATTTAGTAATATTCAGCTGAGGATGAGGCGCAGAGTTATAGAAAGGCCGAGGATTACTAATCAGAGCTGGTGTTGGATGAGAGTATTCTCCTGAATAAGAGCGTGCAGTAGCAGAAGTAGTCTTCTGTACCATATTAGGTGGTGGAAAGTTAGGGGATACATGATGCAAAACTGTACAATATTGAGCAGAGTTACGTCTTTATCCAGAAGCGGCGAAATAACATTATTAAGTTTTAATATGGCTTTAACATGCAGGTCGAGGCAATGCTCAAGTTGGCTTCCACTAAGTACCCAGTTTTCAATAAGCACATGGGCTTCAGTTGTGAATTGATCACCGAACTCCAGGAGAGTCTTGTTTTGACAGAATCCATCGTTAAGAATCCTGCTTTTTGCTGCAACATCTTTCAAAGTACCCCCAAACAGGCGGAGTACAGTATCCTTTACGTCCTTATAGGTGACAGAGCTACTTGGGAGGTAACAGGTGACCTAATTGGTGCTTCTAACATTAAGGCAGATATTAACAACTTAGCCTTCCATCTATCAGAGGCACCTTCCGTTACAAACTTAAACCGTTTATAGAACCCATGAATGTTCACATTGCTGTCAAATGGAGGTAAATTTCCATATTAACCTCCTCATCACGTTCATGTGGTTTTGGGCCATACTGAGGAGCAGATCGAGATCCAAAAGTGGTTTCTTGATGAGTATTTGGATTAGCAGAAGTTGGGATGTCTGCCGCTTCAGGGGTAGTGTGACCTTCTGCCATGGGTGGTACCGTCATTACTTGAGGGAAGTGTCATTCTAGCTTGTATTCATATCCAGTACTACCATCCTGAGTGTAGTAGTTCCAACCAGCAGCATATTCTCCCCATATAATGCCCCCTATTGATGTTCATCATTGTTACAGCAAGATGACTGAGAGGTATTGGTCAAATTTTTGTTCTGTGCACTGCAGCCATTTGGTAGTATCATTCAATCATTCAGCGAGTTTTTTGTTTTGTTGTCCCAAGATTTGCATTTGGCTAAACGTACTATCAAGCTGGTGCATGACAGCATCTCATTATTAAAGAAGTTCATCTTGATTTTTAAGCACCACGTCTAAGGTAAATTTGAGTTCCTCATATCCAGCTGGTGCGGTGTTCCATGTAGATTACCTAACAACACAGCTTGTGTAAGGCATGGCTGGTGACTGGAGTTCTGGAGTGTTAGGTGGTTGATTAATGGGCCCCCTGTAGTGAGCACCACTGTTATAAATTTGGATAGTATTGTCAGGATCCGTTGTGTTATTCATACAGGTCAAACCCACTGAGATAAATACAGATGATGTGGGGGATCGTCAGTCCTTTGTACACATGAAAATATACACAAAATAGGAGCAATTTCCCCAGAGATTCTTATTTATTTTTCTAGATACAGCTACCTTTCGCTGTCCAATTTCTTCTTTACTACTAATACTTCTCTTAAATACCCATCTTGCTTATATACAGAGGCTTCAGCTGATACTTCTCTCATGACCTGGGCTATTCTATTCCGCCGATTCTCCTCAAATTTGGTTTGTTATTCTCTAATCCTCTGTTGCCATAATTGTAAACAATTTACTTCATATTCATTTAATGTTGACATTGCCTTATCACCTTATCACCTTATATAGAGGCGATCCAATAAAACTTGTTAACTAATAAAAACCTACTATATCCCAATATCGCCTCATCTTGAGGCACTTTAATAAGTGTAACTGATATCATTTTTGGCGGTTTCCTCCCTAGCTGTCCCACGATTATTGACCCAGTCATACCAGAATACAATACGCCCACAACGAACTGGCCCTAGACACTGATGCAGCCTCCCCATTTGGAGTGCAAGGCTGCTACATTCTAGTAAAACCTGTGTCACCACAGGAGCGTAAGAAGGCCAAGAAGGCCCACAAGGCGGTGGCCAATTAGGCGGCAAAGATCACATCTATGATCCCACCAGCCCAGCCCCGGGAGGACATTTAGACATTGGCAGCAGAAGCAGCTCGAGAATACTTCCACCAATCAGATTGGGAGACCCAAAAAAAAATTGGGCCGCCCAAGATGAGAACCTGATGGGGAGTCAGTTCTACCTGGCCAGTGCTCCCAAGCATCAAATGGGACTGAGTCACTCACCAATATTCCTGCCAGATTTTACCTTTAAGTGATGGTGCACCACAAATGCACACAATACCAAAAGTTGTCCTACAGTGAGGAAAAAGCAGAAGACAAAAGCCAATGTGAACCCCACAGCTAAAGTTTCTCATACCAAACCATACTCTGTAGCACAGAATACCTGTGCTGCCAAGCAGCGATGTGATGAAAAAGAGAAGGCTGAAGCGCTCAGGTGCCCTTTTCCTCACACCTAAGGTGCGATGGGGGAGCCTTTACTTTAGGGACGTTGAACAATGCTGGACTCAAGGCCTCGCCGTCCTGGGCTAGGAAACTGAAGTTTTTACAAAATAATTTACCCAAGGACATCCTGCCATTCAGGAAACCCACTGTCCGCGTAGTGAGTAGGAAGCATGGGCAACCATGCTCCTCCCTTCCCTTTCCTTTAAGTCTACACACTGTGAGGTGCTTGTTCAATTGTACCATAGTTTTAAAAATATTTTAGCAAATTGTACCTAAACGGCCGCATCCTTGTAGTCACCTTTTTATGGGATGATGAAGTACACGCTGTTGTTAACATTAACACCCCAACCTTTGCACAAGATCATCGGGAAGTCTTCTCAGCTATTAATTCCTTTCCGCTACCTCCCAACCCATTTTTTGGCGACATTAACTGTTGGATGAACCCAATCACAGACTGCTGGCACTCATCGCCTACACACCCAAAGGGCACGTTGAACTTTGCATTCTCAAAGCCACCCATAGGGTTGTTCAATATACCGTCGCATCATGCTCCGCTATTCACTAACATGTCGCACCCCCACATGCACAATGTCCAGCTAAGGTCCATGACCCGCATTGATATTATTCTTAGGCCGTTGAAGTTTCAATCCCAAATTTTCCAACTTCACCATAACAAAATCAATTTCTCCGACAACAAAATTGTATCAGTTTCTTTCCATTTGTCCAATCTAATGGTCCAGGCGCCAAAGTGGTGCAAACTCCGCCCCACCAACATTGCGTTGCTATGATTTTCCTCATGGGTGGAAACTGTGACCTCGGCTCCAGAGTATATTGCACCATTATATACAGACCCAATTTCCACCTGGTCAACCTTCAAGGTGAACACAAACCGTCAGGCTCGCCACCTCTCCTCAAGTCGCTCACAGGCTGCCTCAGCAGTCATTTTGAGCATGCTGACAGAAGTGGACCATCTGGAGTCTAACGTCCCTGCTGCAGACTACAGCCCAGCTTGGGGTTTCAGGTGGGTTGAAGTGTCCACCCGCCTCAACACATTAGTAAGACAACACAAACATTGGGTTTGTTTAAAGTACAAAGCAAAAAACATAATGGCGGGCAACATGTTCTTCACTTACTTTTTCAAAAATCTCTACACCGCGCCAGAGTTTGATTTGCACACACGGTGCGAAGGCCAGTTTTTTCATCTCAAATACGCCAGCCGGATAATTGATTAAAATACAAAATTATTATTCCAAATTAGAAAGATTAGATCCAATTCTGCCAGTCAAAATGGAAAAAATTTCTCAAAAGCGCTCACATCTTCACCATTTCCTGATTCCCAGAGTTGATGAATTTGATTACTTGGGACGAACTCTGGTCAGCCGTTTGCAGTGCATTAAATATAAAATGCCCAGGCCCAGAAGGCATCCCTTATATGTTTTATAAGAAGTATTTCAAAGATCTTTATCTCCTTGCTGCTTGCCTCTTTGAACCGATGCATTCTGGATTTGCGCCTCCTACCTAAAAGCAAGAGGCCTCCAAAATAACGTTGTACAAGTAAGGGGATAAGCTGGACTTGGCCAACTGGGGCCCATTTCACTCAAAAACACAGACACAATAACCTTAACTAAAATCATGGCTAACCTTCTAGGGTAGTTGCCTCTGCTCTCATTTCCCTTGAAAAATTTGGTTTCATCCCCAGAAGGTCGATTTGGGACAATATCCACACTATAGCCAACGTATGTCAATCCACGACTTCTGGAGCACTTGTGTTTTTAGACAAGCAGAAGGCCTATGATAGAGTCAATCTGGATTACCTCAGAGCCTGCCTCCACGAGTTCCGCCTCCCCTTTCGCTTCATTAATTGGGTGATGTTGCTAGCTGGAATCTGCCACAATGGCTGTGCGTGGCCCTGGCTTCCTCACAGATGTAGTCCACCCTCAAAGGGTCCTACGCCAAGGGGACCCTCTTAGACCACTCTTGTATAACTTCAGCCTTAACCTGCTTATTCAAAATGTGAATGCCCACCTTACTGGTGTCCATGTTCAAGGCCAAGCACCAGTCAATATGTTGGCATTTGCTGATGACTGTGTAGTTGGGGTGTCTAACAGTCATGATGAACGGCGCTTGAAGATACTATCCAGGTTTACTCCAGGGTAAGTGATGCTGCACTTAACGCCTCCAAAAATGAGATTGTTCTCCTTGGTCAGTATCAAGCCCGCTGGGCCCCAGCGCCTCGTTTCCTACTTGCCTCTTCAACTAGATCCTGAGATCGCTTGGTATGCCACCCACTCCGCCCCACCGTTGGCCCTGTCCGCCATTTGGGGGTGTGGCTGGAGGCAGAGGGTATTCTTCAACGGTGATGGAAAGCCATATCATAGACAACGTTACAAAACGCATAGCTTCCCTTAAAGCCCACTAAACCTCCCTTACTTGCAGAGCAGTGCTTGCCAACTCTATGCTCCTCTCTAGGGTTTGGTATGAAGCCCACGCCATTGCTTTTTCCCCATGTTTCTTGAAGTCATTACACGCCCTTCTGCAAGTGTGGCTTTGGTTAAGCCGTCTACTGCTGGTGCGCCTGGATGTCATGTTTGCCCTCTCCATAGTAGTGGTATGGGCCTGCTCAACTTTGAGGCCAATAATGCCAAAATCCTTGGCACATGGATCATCGCCGTCAACAGCCCTACGATCTCAGCCCAGCACTGGTCCCGCGTGGCATGCTCCAACTTCACCTGCGCCCTGGGCCTCAGCAATCCTACCCACCCCCACTCTCTTGTAGTACCTTTCCACACATCCTTCTGCTGAGGGCCCACATGGGACGTCTCCCCACTTCAAAAGGATCCTCCTCTCCATGTGAAGCGCAGAGTGGATAATTCGCATCAGTGGGCACACCACCCAGAGGGGGCGCCTTTCTCCTTGGTTCACCTGGGAAGTACAAGGACTACTGATTATGAACGGATCAATAACCATGAGGTCCCCTACCATAGCCAGGGTGGACTACCTGGACATTGTGGACATCCGCTACTCCCTGGATACCCAGAAATCCATTTGGAAGTAAGCCCACCGCCCTCTTCTGCAGCCACATATTTTTTCTCATGTGTGGCGCTGCTTGAGATGGGTAACCCGTACTGCCAAGCGCTCTAACGCTTTGCACTCATTCTGCGTCATGTGTGGCCAGTATGGAACGCTAGTTTACCAACTGGAAGTGTGCCCTCCCTCAAAAGCGATATGGCGTGAGGTACAACGCCTATTTTGCCAGGATCAGGCACAGCCCTTCATCCTGTCTCAAGACATATTAGCTTTATCCATGGTGTTGGGATTTTTGCTTATATTCCCAGCCTGCTAGATTACCTGGTGTCGCTAGGGAAAATTTCCTAAGGCGAAGTGAATTGGAAATTGATTGGCCTAAGTTTCAGAGGAACTATATTCAGGGAATTTTGGGATATTCACCTGGTTTTATCCATCAGTGATCAATCCAGATGAATACCTAATATCTAATTGGGCAGAGTGGCTGACGCATAGGGGCATCTGATAGTGATTAACTATCAGGTGTACCAATTGGGATCGGTTGGGTTTCATCACTGATTGATTGGGAATGAATAGTGAGTTGTGAGGCGAGTGATGCCACCTTCAACTAGTGAGTCTATTGGTTGGTGAAGTGACCTACCATAATGGGTAATAAGTCCCATTACCTAAGCAGGTCACTAGACAATTATGGTTGGATTGCTTGGATCAAGAGGAAAACAAGGGACACGTTTTCTGACTCTTTCCATTTTAGGTTTCAAGAATGTCCAATGACAGAATCCTAGCCAGGATGGTGAAGACCATCGCTGCTGAGATGAGGAAGGGTGATTTAATGGCGACAGCTTCCATTTCATCGAAGAGGTGTCAACTGAGGGTTAGACAGCCAAATCCCCTACTATATAATTCCCTAGGATTCACTATAATAAAAAAGGTATTATTAATAACATATTAGTAGTAACAGTATTATTATAATATTGGTGATTTGGTGTATAGTTAGACTATCAGCTTCCATTGTGACGATCCATCTCAAGGATATTATTGCAGAAGTCAATAATTGTAAGACTCTCAGAGATAATAGTAGAGATCTTAGCGGGGATCTAGATATGAAGGGAACCACAATCAGGGATAGCTGCTGACTGTGTGTTGGGCCAAAAGAGTCTGTCACCAGTGTATCTTGATGAAGATCGGGTGGACAGGAATATAGGGAATGAATCCCTATGAGTACTACTTACAGAGTATTTAATCAGAAGTACTGGTGAAGCGATGGGCCTAATAATAGTTCAAACTTAACTACAGATAATAGTCTCCATACTATTATCAATTAATACTTTCTATACAACGTGACGAAGTGCATGAGGGAATCAAACCTGTGCAGTAAAAAGGTTACTGGGTTGATAATTGATAATCAATTCTTTAGTAAATTTTTACACATGCTTTCCCATCTTCCACCTTCCCTCTGTGCCTTGGTAGTTGCAATCACTATGTGGACTATCCACACGATTGTCTTAGATGCTATCTCAGGTCCACTCCACCCTCCAGGAGACTTTACGCCAGTTCCAGTCACACCTTGTGGACCACTTTAAAGCGTAGTTGTCTGGGTACCTCCCACCCCATCACTGCCAGATAGTCTCATCCTGGTTTGAGTTTGGTTCATCATTTCAGGCCCCTTCCTACATACGTGCTCAACAGTGGTGCAAGCCCCTGCACACGTAGCTCCCCTTCCTTCTCTTGGAGTTCCCGCTGGCAACAGGAGATAGCATCTTCTTCTCTGGGGTGCCCTCCTCTTGCTAAAGATCGTTTTGTTGTTTAGTGCCTTTTCAGAAGTGTCCGTCCCCTGGTCAGACTTCCCCAAATTATAATTAAATTAAATTAATATCTATAATAGAGCAGTATTTAATGTTAACTATAATATAAGAGATCATCTAAAGTGATAAAGTTTAAAAAACACAAGAATCTTGAAATAGTTAAATTTAATAGCATTTAGCTTAATTTTTGCCATATCAATAAATAAAGCACATTAACCTAACCTTTCATATGTTGTCATCATAGGGCTTTTAGATACCTAAGATAGCTAAAAGTATATTTTATTTAACCGAGGTAAGCCAACCAGGGGATGTACATTATTGAATATAACTAAACTAAAACTAACATAACTAATCAATATAAACAAAATGACTATAATGAACAGATTGAGTGAAACACACCGAATGAAACAACCAACCAGGTAGGCTGTGGAGACCACTTATCCCTCCATTGTGAATGGGGAGGGGGATCAGGGGGCTCATCATTGACAGCAACTTCCTCTTCTCAGAATATGGTATGTGTCAAGGCAGATAGCAAGGGCGTCAGGGCATCAGTGGCATGTGGTTCAATATCTTAAATGATTGGTACTTCTGAAAAATTGCCAACCTAAAAAAGGCAGTATATATTTGGCTAAAGCTTTTTCAGCTTTAGTGTGGAAATCTGGTACTTTAACAAACGTGGCAATATTGGTTCAGGTAATCTTAGCTTTTAAATTTTGTGCTACAGTTACCACGTTATGGATAGCATTTTTGACATTTTTGTGTAATTGTTTCAAATTAATCTTATTTTTTAAAGTAAGATCCATGGGAATATCAGGAGGTGTAATTTCTCCTGTGAGCATCGCCACTGATTTTGCGGTGGCTTTGCGGAGAGGGACATCAATCTGACTGGCGGCTGCTTCTACTGCAAGCTGGTGGTTGCTGTAGAGTGATTTGGCATTTAGCTGTGGGGCATATAAATGAGAAGGGAATTCTGCGTCCCATTCTGCATTAAAAAACTGGTCAACTTGCAGCAAAGGGTTATTCAATGATATTACCTGATCCATCAATTTCATCCAAAAACTAACATGGGTTCTAGTATAATTATACGGGGAATTGTTGTATAATTGAGAATTGTTTGATTTTTAGATGATGCATGAGATCAAACTGGAGTCCACTCCTGCACTTGATTGAAGAATCAAGTGTGGCACGGGCGAGGTGGAGGATGATTGGTGGCTGCATGTGCAGCTGCAGCTACAGGCTTTGGGGGAGGGTGAGGTAGGATCATACCCCATTCTGGAACTGGTGCAGGGTGGGTGGTGGATTGGTGACTTTCAGACAAAAATAAGCTCTGTTGGAAGCATCTGGGGATAGGCATTTGCATTTTAGTGGTCCAAATCAAAACAGGACAGAAAAAACGTCCATCCAATCTTGATGCATGCCCATAATGGATGGTCAGGGGCAGAGGGGATAGTAGCGTGAGGGGAAATCAATGGGGCAATTTTGTTTTTAGGGCTGGTCGTGGCATTCACCTGAGTCCCAGCAAGGCGTGTTGCACCATTTGGGACCACAAATTGTAAGAAGGGGTTGGAGCCATAGGCTGTCAAACCTTCCATCATCTTCCAATGGAGCACCATAGGGGGAAGATGGGCGGGCAAACCAGCAAACTGAACCAAAAAGTGGTATCCACTGAAGCCAGATTTAAACTTTGGGGAGAGGAGTTCCTGGAATACCAGGGGCACAGTTGCTGCATTGACAGCATCAGCTTCACATGTAAAGCTTGGATTAAATATCACCACATAGGAATGGACTCAATAAAAATGGTGGGAGTCATCACCGCCTGAGCCATTTCAATTTTAGCTTGGTCATGGTAAAGGAAAAGTTTCTTATAGTCAACCCTAAGGCCAAAATGCATGTTGCTCCAGGGGAGCACCAGGGGGCAACGAGGTAACACTTGGAATTGAGTGAGGTTATCGTCAAGATCCTTAGGAGGAACGAAACATCCCAGGGGTTTGATATGACTAGGTGAGGCAGTCTGAGTGTGTTTTCCTGTCTGATAGAAGTGCCAGGGGGTTTTGCCACTGCACCACACTGGGGCAGCTGGTGGGGAATCCAAAGACATCAGAGTGAAACTATGAAGGCTGATTGAGTTCTATTTTTTAACTTTAATAATTTCTCAGAAAGTCATGCTGAGCAAAAGCGAGTTTAAAATAACTAAAATTAATAACCAACATAGTTCTTTGTCACATATGCCAAAAATTATTATTTAAAAAATCATGTAATCCCTATTTAAAATATTTTTAGTATTATAAAATAACTAGTCTAAAACATCCTTAAAACTTAGTAAATCTTAATATATAATTTCCAATAACATCTATTTACTAGAAAGATTAAATTCTATTGGTGCATAAGAAGGAAGTTAAAACATACAAAATCTTCAGACATGAATTTTATAACCAGTGTAATTTTATCACAAAATTCCTACATAGTTACATTAATTATATTCTTACACACTAACTCACTGTATGAATCAATATTTTTAGGTGCTCACTGGCTAACGCCATTGGACCCCATAAAAATCTTATAAAATTTAATAAAAATTCACTAATAAAAACTTGGGTTTTATGAGTTTGTATTAGTAAAATGGGGTAAAGAGAAAAGTGATTCCCCTTGATATCAGGCTGATCCATATTTAAACTCTTTTGGGGGTTAGGGGGAAGTCATGGATAGTTTTTGAATAGCTTTAACACATTCCAAATAAGGAATTATGATAAAATCTCCTATCAGAACTTGGAAAATGGGAGTTATATTTTAACAAAATGATAATTGGGGTTTTAGGCAGAATGTACCCATGTAGTAATGTTTTGATGAATTTCAATCAATCACAGCTTGATAAAATCCTTTTTATTTTGAGGAACCTCCGCCATGCCTATAAAAAGGGGTAGTCCCTGTGTAGGTGCTTTTAAGGACCTGATGGCGGTTGGGGGCATGCTTTCTAATAGCCAATTCATGGTCAGCTGTGAGGTCAGAGTGATATGACCACTTGATTTTACATTTTTTGCCTGCTCAGGTTTCAGATTTGTGTTATTCTGATTATTGGGGCTTAACGAGAATCAGCCAGAGTCTTTTGGCTGTTATCTATGATATTTTCATAATTATTATTATTAAAATAACATTTAGGTTCATTGAAAACTTATAAATGGCTGGCATTTCGCTGTTTTAGCTGAATTTGACCCAATACATTCTTCCTCTGCAGCTGAGAGGGCAAATTTCAGACATCAAGCCCTTAAGAATGTTGAGGAGAGATTAAGGGTGGAGAAAATGGACATGTACATGATTGATGGTAATACCTGTAGCTTTATGATCTGATGTAATACTCATTTCCTCTTGTTGCAATTCTGATATTACTTGACAATTATCATGGGACAGCAGGGCGGAATCCGCTGAACATAGTATCAGTTACAATTATTCAAATGCCCTGACATGAGGCGATATTGGATAGTAGGTTTTTATTGAATATATTGGGTTTTATTGGATTGCCTCTATATAGGACGATAAGGTGATAAGGTGATGTCAACATTTGACAAATAAGAAGTTAATCGCTTACAATTATGGCAACAGAGTATCAAAGAATTACATGCAAAATTTGAGGAGAATTGGTGGAATAGAATAGCTCAAGCCATAGGAAGCAGTATCACCTGAGGATGCTGTATATAAGCAAGATGGTTAATTAAGAGAAGTATGTTGTTAATAGTAAAGAAGAAATGGGACAGCGAAAGGTAGCTGTATCTAGAAAATTAAATAAGAAATGATTAGGGCAATTGCTCCTATTTTGTGTATATTTAAAGTGTGTCCAAAGGTCTGATGATCCCTACAACATCTGTCTGTTGCTCAGTGGGTTTGACCTGTACAAACAACACAACAGATCCCAATGATACCATCTAAGATTATAACAATGGTGCTCACTTCAGGGGGCCCATTGATCGACCACCTAACAATCTGGAACTCCAGTCACCAGCCATGCCGTACACATTGTAAGTTCCAGGGAATGTCTCCTGGCTGTTGATTAGGTCATTTTTCCATTCCTGAGTAAAAAGACACTGAAGAGGATGGCGGTACCACTTGTTACTCAGGGCGATCTCTCACTCATAGTAGACAAGCGCTAAGTAACAGCTCTTCTGATTCAGATCCCACCCCCAGTACTCACACTCACCTCAGCAGAACTGCTATGGGATATCAGCAAAATCTGTGCTGATATTGTCAAATTGAAATCAATCAAAACAAATTTGAACAGCAATCTGCCCAGTGTTTGGATCTCAAAGGGCTGGAAAGGCATGAAGACTGAGTTATCAGCCAGAAAGCCCAATGGCTTCAATTCTACTAACATGCCAATCGAACAAATCACCTCCCTACCAAAGTCATTAGGGATCATCCTCAATGGGCAGGCTACAGCATTAGATGTCATCAACAAGGGTTCAAAGTCCCATGTTGACAATTTGGGCAGAGTGGCCAATGTGATGCCAATGACCAAATGAATGGCTCTACAACTGAGCATGAGCGGGTTGGCCATCCCGAACCTGTTCCCAACCAAATGGACCCACCCCTATGTGGGGTGGCCTTGGGGGATTCCCACCGCTCATTGGGATAAATGCCATCACACCAACTGTTAAAACTGCAACTGAGCCTCAGTTCAGATGTTTGAGGTTGAACCAACAGCGACTCAGCCCTTTGCCAAATTTTTTGATGTCAGTTCCTAGGGAATAAACCTGCACATTCACAAATAATTTGCCAGTTAGGTCAAAATTGAGGGACCTGATCCCAGCTTATTATTACCCCAATTGACCACTAATTAATCAGTTGCATTGCACTAAGAAAATTGTTGGTCGATTTTCCTCCTTTTCTTTCAATAAAAATTTTGCCAAAAAACCAAAACAAATTTTATTATATTGTTCCTACTGGCCATATCCCTGATGGCTTTCCCTGATGGCCTGTCAGTCCATACACTGGATGGGCTCTACCAGTTCTTATGGTCATTATGGCCCCCCTTTATCATTGGCTTGATTCAGCAATTCAGATATTTTTGGCTCTATAACACCACTTTCATGAATTTCTGGCAACAGTACACAGGGATCTTGTGGCCTTATGTCGACCAACTGCAAGAGAGAATCCATCTCCTTGCCTCCCCAGTTGAAATGACCCCATATGATGATAAACTTATTGAAACTATTTATGTGATCCCACCCCCTGCCGCAAGACCCCCTGGGTCAGGAGTGGGCTCATTGTGTTTCATCGTCAGGATCATATTCACTGTTGTGGCACACTGACAAAACATCATTTTCCAATGCCCAACTCCATATAACGTCATTCAGTTGACAATGCCTCTGGCATTTTGTCTTGCTTTTTAGGTTCTTACGCATCCTGACTGGCAGGCTGGTCTAAACTTCTTCTTCCATTCCCATGACATAATCGACCAACCATCATTCTCAGCCACTTCTGCCTTGTTCTTCGAACTGGGCGCTGCAGTGGTTACCCTTTACCAAATGAATGTGCAATCCGTAGTTTGCTGTTTGTTGTTTGTTTGGTCACTTTCAGACTTTGGGAGAAGAATCCGCTCTACCTTGGGAAATCTTCTTCAATATACCCAAGCTGCGCGGATTGCGCCTCCTCCTCCTTCCACTAGCCCGGAGGGAAGTTCAAGTGTCCCCTCCCAGGAGGTTGCCAATCAAGTTCTCAACGCACTTGCTGAGTTGCAAATGCATACAGAATTTGCGCTTAATAACGCTTTCTCATTATCCCATGCCCAACAAGGGCTCGCGTTGTTAGAAGCTGTGGATGGGGATGCCCGCCGTTGGGTGAGAGGTCTTTTGCGCTCTTCCTCACAAGCAGGAGACTTCAACCCACTGATGGCTGTCATGTTGGCTGCCCTGAAACCCCTGTGTCACAATCAGACTGCCATTCAGACTGATTTATGCCATGGCCAAAGCCCCCAGCCTGGTTTCTTTGATTTCTACCTTTTGTGAACTGGCCCCGCGTTGGGTCTCTCTATTGATATGCTTCAGGCAGTCTTTAGATCAGGCTTAGATTCAGGTTCCGCTCATCACAAGTTCTGGTCCACCGTCTAAGGATAGGTAGATCAAATATGTGCCACCGCGACCACCATCAGCGTCTTACCCTGTCAGGTTACCCATTATCAGAAGGGGAATTCTATGATTGGGTTACCCAAAGCAGATGCAAATGAAGCGACTATTTCCGAATTAATGGTAGATCTGGGTACCAATCCTGCCATAGCCCCGTGTCCAAGTTGACAGATACAGAGTCACCTATTAATGAATCTGTTTAGGCCCAGATTGAGGAAGTCAGTTCCTCCACCCTCTCTCTCTAATTTTTGCTCTGGCAAAAGACCCTGAACTTACCCCCTATATGCCATTTATTTCTTCAGTCACAAAAGAGTCAGTTAAGTCTTCCAATAAACAAAACTTTACTTATTTCCTATTGCCTATGTAGATCAGTGTCAGCTCACACCATGTCTCCTTCTAAGCGTTGGTGGATACTGGAGCTGCAGGGAGCTTCAGGAGTGTTGAGTTGGCGCAACAATTAGAGCTGGAAATGGATGTGGGTCCCTCAGTAATGGTGGCCTCATCTGCTTCCCAGACCTCATATGTCATTTGCTGACCAGTACCTTTTTCAATCCACCAGTTCAGCTTCTGCGATCATTTTTTTGCCATGCCAAACTTGGTGTTTCCAGTGATCTTAGGTGTGGGGTGGTGGCGCTTACAACATGTTAAGATTCGCTTAGAGTCTAATACGTTGTCATTTACCAATGATCATCTGGAGGGAGAATTCCCTTGATCAACACCCTCAAGAAGACACTCGGAACCAGTTCTATTACTAGCCTTAGTAACTTCTGTGGGCATCCCAGCCGATTTACCCGAGAGATTAATGCACTATTGAAGAATATTCAACTTGGAAAAGGCGGATCGCCTGCCCAAGCACACTAGGTTCAATTTTGGGTTTTGAATGACTGTGTAGTTGATGAATATCAACTGCCCGTTGTATCCCCATACAGAGGAGGAAGAAGTTTCACTTAATACCTGGTTGGACGATATGCTGAAAAAAGGTTGGTTGTTCAAGGAGACCTCACCCGTTGCCTCCCCCATCATCTTTGCCAAAAAACGGATAGCTCTCTCCATCCCTGCGTTGATTATGGTCACTTGAATAAAATAATGGTCTCTGATCCCTACCCCTTGCCTCTGGAGCAGACAATCAGCCAGGCAATCGCCAAATCCTGTGTGTTCTCTAAATTGGATCTGGTGAACGCCTTCAACCAAATTCAGGTAATGAACTGGCAGGAATGGTTGCCAGCAATCTGGATGAAGCGCGGTATTTTCCAATTCCGTGTAATGCCTTTGGGATGAAGAATGCTCCCACTACATTTCAATGTATGATTGACAATGTACTGGGTGACCTCTGGTTTACCTGTGCAGTTGCATACATTGATGATATCCTGGTTTACTCCTTGACTCCCAAACAACACAAAACTGACTTGGAAGCAGTGGTGGTCAGCTTGCATAAAGTCGGTTTGTTCCTAAACCTTCCAAGTGTGACTTTTTTTAGGAGGTGGTTGCTTTCCTCGGGAACCTGGTTCTCAAAGATGGCTATGCAAACCCTCCCAACAAGTTAGATGTGATCTGAGAATGGCCAACCCTGACCATGAAGAAACAACTTCAGAGTTTCTTGGGAACTATCATTTTCCTAATAAAAGTTTTCCTCGGCACTTTCCCAGCTGGCCGCACCACTCCACCCCTTACTGAGAAAAACGTACCATTTCGTTGGACGCCCAAATGCTAGCAGGCTTTCAGATTGATCAAAGAGGTGTTCGTGTCTCCGCCCATTTTGAAGCATGCTGATCCCACCAAACTGTATATTGTTGCATGTGATGCCTCATCAGTAGCAGTGGGAGCAGTGTTGCTTCAGGAGCACGTTGGCTTTGAGCAACCAGTCGCTTAATTTTCCTGGAAGTTCACAGCCACGGGGCAGACTTGGGCCATATATATGACAAGGAATTGGCAGCTGTTGCATGGGCATTAACTCATTTGCGGTATCTGTTGCAGGGTGCTCGCCATGAATTAATGGTCCACATGGATCACCAGGCATTTTGTATTTTCGCAAACCCCAAAAATTGGCGAATCTGCAAGCCTGAACTTATTGGGAACTAAGTAGTTTAACTTTAGATACAAATTTGTTAATGGTGTGCTCAATGTACTCTCCAATTTACTAAGCTGCAGCCCCGCCCACTGTTTCTCAGATCCAGAAAAAGTGGACCTCGTTACTGTGATTCCTGATGCTCAAATCCTGTCAATTGTTCCCCCATCATTTCCTCCATCACTTTGGCTCCCAACTCCCTAATAGTGGCTCAGGTCTTAGCCAGTCAAATGGCCTGCCCTGAGGGCGTGGAGTTGGTTGAGCAGTTGGCTCACCCAAGTCACAAACACTCCTTATACTCCTTAGTGGAGGGACTCAATTACTTTCAGTCTTGCATCTGGGTTCCCCCTCCTTCCAATCTTAAGTATTCCGCGCACATCATGATCCCCCCACAGTTGGACATCCTGGTAACAAGAAAGGCATCAATTTGATTAAGAGGACCTTCAATTGGGCAGGTCTGACAAAAGAGGTTCTGGCTTGGATTACCAATTGTGTTACTTGCAATAAGGCTAAGTCAGATCGCTCTGCCAAAATAGTCTCCTGCACCCCTTACAGCAGGCGGAGGGCCCAAAGACCTCGGTGTCCATGGACTTTATTGTTGAACTCCCGTGTTCTAATGGGTTCACAGCGGTGATGGTAGTGGTGGATCGCTTCCTAAAATTTCCCTTTTTATACCTTGTACTTCCATGATTATGTCAGAAGAAATGCCAGCCTTTTTGTAAGCCATGTGTTTTCGATGTTTGGTCTCACCTAGGAGATCATCAGTGACCGTGGCTCACAGTTCACCACGCGGTTTTGGAGTAAACTCCTATCAATCCTAAAAATATCCCCCTGTCACTCCACGGCGTATCATCCTCAGTCTAAGGGACAGACCAAGCGGGTCAATCAAGTCCTGGAACAGTACCTGCGTTGCTATGCTGCAGCCACACAGGATACTTGGGCCAATGACCTTCCTCTTGCTTAATTTGCTTACAATAATGGGACCTATGCATCCACGGGATTTTCCCCTTATGAAGCAACATTGGGTTTATAATTCTTCATTTTTGGTCAGGCCGTACTTGCGACCTGAGGTTCAAGCTGCCGCGGACCATGCTGCCCATATCAGACTAACTCAAGCCTTAGTGCGGGAACACCACACCAAAACCTTTGATGACTACTGCAGTTCGCAGATTGTAAGCATCTTCCAGGTCATGATTTCATGGTGGTTTTCTACGTCATGCTTGATACCTGTCACTTAAGAATTCAGGACCCATCCCATAAATTCGCCAGTAAAGGCTCAGCACTCATTTGGTGGAGGAGGTATTGAAATAGGTTGTTCTGACTGAAGTTTCCTGCGCATTAGAAGCATCCTTTTTCCACGTTTCCAGCTGTCATTCAAGGGTGCAATTCCCACGGAACTGGAACCAATCATCATCAAATAAAGGGGTAGAGGCCGAGGTAAAGGCTATCATGTCATCCCAGAAATCGCGTTGTTCCGTCCAATATCTCATGGCCTGGAAAGGGTATCTGGCCTACAAAAACAGTTAGGTCAAGGCGCGCGATTGCACGAATTGCATGGACCTGGTTGAAGAATTCCACATGTCCTACCCTGAGGCTTCCTGCCCCCCCCAAAAAAAGTCGCGATGATTATGGCAATTAAGTTACCCAAGGCGCACAAGAATGTGGCTCTGGTGCATTTTCCCAGTGGTGGGGCTCTTCCTTTGGAAAAAGGAAAGGGTAATGTATGTACCGGGGAATGTCCCCTGGCTGTTGATTAGGCCATTTTTCCGTTCCTGAGCAAGAAGGCATCAAAGAGGATGGCGGTACCCCTCGTTACTCAGGGAGATTTTGCTCACATAGTAGATGAGTGCTGGGTAACATCTCTTCTGCTTCAGATCCCACCCCCAGAACTCACACTCACCTCGCAGAACTGCTATGGGGAATCAGCGAAATCTGCGCTGAGATTGTCAAATTGAAATCAATTGGAACAAATTCAAAAGGCAATCTGCCCAATGTTCTGATCTCAAAGGGCCAGAAAGGCATGAAGACTGAGTTATCAGCTGGAATGCCCAATGGTTTCAATTCGATTAACATGCCAATCAAACAAAACACTCTCTTTACCAAAGTCATCAGGGATTATCCTCAATGGGAAGACTACAGCATCGGACATCATTGATGAGGGTTCGAAGTCCCTTGTTAACAATTTGGGCCTTGTGCCAATGCAATGCCACTGACCAAACGAATGGCTCCATGACCAAGCATGGGCGGGTTGACCATCCTGGCCTGATCCCAACCAAATGGACCTGCCCATATGTGGGGTGGCCTTGGGGTATTCCTGTCACTCGTTGGGCCAAGTGCCATTGCGCTAACTGTCAGAAACACAACCAGGCCTCAGTTTGGATGTTCGAGGTCAAACTGACAGCAACTTGGCCCGCTGCCATATTTTTTGATGTCAGTTCCCGAAATAAGCCCACCCATTTCTTAATAATTCGCTGGTTAGGTTGAAATCAAGGGCCCCAATCCTGGCTTATTACTATCCTAATTGACCACTATTTAATCAGTTGCATTTCAGAGAAAATTTTTGGTCGATTTTCTTCCTTTTCCTTCAATAAACTTTGCCAAAGAACCAAAACAAATTTTACTATATTGTTCCTACTGGCCACATCCCTGATGGTGTTTCCCTGGTGGCCTGTCAGTCCATATACTGGATGGTCTCACCAGTTCTTATGGTCACTATGGCCCCCTTTGTTATTGATTAGATTCAGAGAGTCAGATATTTTTTGCTCTATAACCCCGCTATCATGAACTTCTGGCAACAGTACATGGGGTTCTTGTGGCCTTATGTCGACCAACTGCAAGAGAGAATCCATCTCCTTGCCTCACTAGTTAAAATGACCCCATATGATGATGAAATTATTTAAACTATTTATGTGATCCCACCCCTGCGGCAAGACCCCTGGGTCTGGAGTGGGCTCATTGTATTCGTCATAGGGATCATACTCACTGTTGTGGCACACCGACAATTCGTCATTTCCTAATGCCTGACTCCATATAACATCATTTGGTTGGCAATGCCTCTAGCATTCTGGCTTGTTTTTTGCGTGCTTACGCATCCTGACTGGCAGTCCGGTCTAAACTTCTTCTGACGTTTCCATGACACATATGCTGTATTGTTGGGGAATCTTCACAGAACACTGCACCAGCTGGATATGAGGAACTTAAAGTTACCTTAGAGGTGGTGCTTAAAAACCAAGATGAACTTTTTCAGGAACGAGATGCTGTCATGCACCAGCCTGATAGTACGTTTAGCCAAATGCAAATCTTGGGACAACAAAACAAAGAACTTGCCAAATGACTGAATGATACTACCAAATGGCTGCAGTGCGCAGAATGAAGATCTACCAATACCTCTCAGTCATCTTGCTGGAACAACGTTGACCATCAAGAGGGGGCATTATATGAGGAAGAATATGCTGCTGGTTGGAACTACTACACTCAGGATGGTAGTACTGGATATGAATACAAGCTGGAATGACACTTCCCTCAAGTAATGACGGTACCACCCATGGCAGAAGGTCACACTACCCCTGAAGCGGCAGACATCACAACTTCTGCTAATCCAAATACTCATCAAGAAACCACTTTTGGATCTCGATCTGCTCCTCAGTATGGCCCAAAACCACATGAACGTGATGAGGAGGTTAATATGGAAATTTACCTCCATTTGCTTCGCAATGGGAACATTCATGGGTTTTTCAAGTGGTTTGAGTTTGCAGAAGAAGGAGCCTCTTAAAGACGGAAGGCTAAGTTGTTAATATCTGTCTTGAATGTTGGAAGTGCTGATAAGGTCACCTGTTACCTCCCAAGTAGTTCTGTCACCTATAAGGAAATAAAGGATACCGTACTCCGCCTGTTAGGGGGTACTTCTAAATGTCACAGCAAAAAGCAGAATTCTTAACCATCTGATTCCATCAATATGAGACTCTCCTAGAGTTCGCTGATTGATTCACAACAGAAGCCCATGTACTTATTGGAGCTGTCTACTTAGCAAAAGCTTACATGTGCATTGCCATGCCTCTGTGGTGAAGCCATATTGCAAACACTATAATGTTATTTTGCTTCTTCTGGATGATGACATGCCTCTGCTCAAGACTGTACAGTTTTTGCGTCATGTATTCCCTAACTTTCCACTGCTGAATATGGAATAGAAGACTACCACTGCTACTGCACTCTCTTATTCAGGAGAATACTCTCATCCAACACCAGCTCTGATTAGTAATCCTCGGCCTTTCTATAAATCTGCGCCTCATCCTCGGCCAAATTATACTCAACATTTTGATCAGTGACAATGGGCTGGCCATGAAAATCATCGGCAATTCACTTATCAACCAGGACCTAGCTATGCTGACTGTCAACAATCAGCTTACTGACCTGGGCTGGTTACACTGATGACCCCAAACTTTCCAGTCTGGACCCTCTTATGATAATCAAGGATGTGGCTCTTATGGGGTTAACTGCTACAAATGCGGTCACCATGGTCATTTGGCAAAATTCTGCCATAACCGCCATGTGAACTACGTACATCAAGAGCAATACTATCAGTAAATAATGGAGCGGAGTAGAGACAGGACCCTCTACCTCTGCAATACCAACTCAAAACGTCCCCAAATTAATATTAGTATATCCTGTAAAAGTCCCTCAGTACAATGACAGACTTTAGTATCAGCATCCAGTTGGAGGAGTAAACGTAACCTAAGCTCAGGCCAAGGTGGCGGTGGAAGAAGAGTCCTCTGAACACTAAAGCCATATGCCTGTCAAATGCTTGATCAAGCTTCCTCGGAAAAACTTGATTCTGCTGCGGATGCACCAACTCTGAAAGGAGTAAACGAAGCCCTTTCAGTAGATGCCATTTTTAAATAATACCGACAAGTCAGTGAGGGGATAATGAGTTTTCTTGGAAAAAGAGAGCCCGTAAATGTTCACATATTAAACAGTAAATATTCTTCTTATTCTAAGCTTACATACTGTGATATTTTGTAGCAAAAAATAGAGTTCACACTATAGTATATTAAGATACTCCAGTCAGCATAGTTTCCACTAAATTGATGGTAAAGTTGATGTTGAAACCTGTTGTAAACCGTCGAATGGTTTAAAGAACTGCTGGAGCAGTAAGCACTGTCTCTGAGGGGACTTACAGTGCGATACCTCTGTGCTTTGGGTCTATTGTTGTTGTAGCCCTTGCAATTGTTTTGCCAAATGATATACGACCTTCTAATTGGGACTGCTTTCCTGCACCGTTTCAGGGCTGTTGTTAATATGACTGAGGAGACCCTCGCCATTCTGGGTCAGCGGATCCCAATTTACTTTATCACGAGTGGAGTACCAAAGGATCCGGTGCATACAAGCCATATCAACCTTGCTTATAGTGACGGGGTGATGCCAGTTCGCTATCATTGACTAAAGCGCAAGGCTCAGGCCCTTCCCCAGAATATATATTAATATCAAGGGTTAACTCTTCAAGTGGCAGGGCCCATACCTATCCCTTTTGACCATCAAGTCTTAGTGAACACTGAGCTAAAAGTGGAAGTGCGAGTGGGTTATATAGGGAAGTCATAAGCTCTATCATCAAACACAGTTTGAACTGCATGTGGCTCCAGGGATTATTCTTCTGGGATATGAGAAGATTAAGGTTTTGTTAGCAAACCTCCATAGCAAACCAATGCAAATCCTCTGAAACCAAACTATAGCATATTTACATCTGATTCCATTCAATGAGGGCCATCAGGTTCATGATTTTGGTTTGTTGGACAAATTTGTCTACCAGCCTGACACCTGCCAATGTACTAATGTTGGTATCATGGAGTAATTAAACTGAATTATTGGAATATTAAAAAAAATAGCTTCTTTTCAGTACTATAAGGGGATTTTCGTTGTCAATGATCATGATTTAGGTGTGCTTGGGGGGTCCATCGAATAGACACAGGAGATCATCCTCTTATAGGCTCTCAGCCAATTTTCCAATCTCAGGCAGCGGAAGATGTTGTTACTGATGAAATTGACAAGTTGCTGGAGCAAGGGATGCTTAAACCATCCAAAAATCCATGGTCTTCTCCTGTTCTAATTGTAAAAAAGAAGGATGGCACCAACTGCATTGTAATAGACTACCGGAAGCTCAACAGTATTACAAAAAAGGATTTGTATCCCTTGTTAAAAATCGACGATGCTCTGGACCAATTAGGGGGCACCCATTATTTTCTGCGATGGACTTGATATCAGGTTACTGTCAAATTGAGTTACTCCCAGCGGAACAGGAAAAAGTGCAGTAATCACCTCCAAAGGGCTTTTCCAACTGACGCAGATGCCTCAAGGGCTGTGCAATGCCCTGGCTACGTTTCATTGTGCCATGGACACTATTCTTGGTGAACTGAAACTGTCTTGTTTCCTAGGATACCTTGACAATATTAACATTTTCTCTTTAAACTTTTCAGAACATCTCAACCACCTTGAAGCAGTATTCCGCCGCCTGGCTGAGGAAGTCATTAAAATTAAACCTCGAAGATGTAACTACTTCAAAGATCAGCTGGAATACTTGGGGTTTTTGATATACTCTAAGGGCTGAAACTACAGCTGTCTAAGGTGGAGGCCATGAGCAAAATGACTACTCCCAATAGTAAGCGTAACATACAGGTATTTTTAGGAATGGTTGAAAACTACCAGTGTTTTATCCCTAACTTTAGCTGTATTGGGGGCCACTATTCGGGTTGTTAAAAAAGGATGATGTGTTTATATGTAGGAACGTCATCAATCTGTTTTTGATACACTCCGTACGGCGTTGATCAGCACACTGTTGTTACAGTATCCAAACTTTGATTGGTAGTTTATCTTTCAGATGGATGCGTCCCTCTCCACTGTTGGGGCAGTACTTTCTCAGAAAGATGATGAGGGAGAGAAACTCCTGTAGTGTACTGTAGTCAAAGTCTGAACTGTCATGAGCATAATTATACTGTGACCAAGTGAGAGTGCTTAGCAGTGATCTATGCATATAAGCAATTCCGTGTCTATCTACATAGGGTAAAGTTTAAAGTTGTAACAGATCACGTGTCATTATGCTAGTTGCAGAACCTCAAAGAACCTTAAGGACAGTTGGCTCAATGGGCTCTTAAGTTGCAGGCTTATGATTTTGAGATTCTCCTTCGGCCAGGAATAAAGCATTAGAATGCTGACTGTTTATCTCAATTACCAACTATTGCGAAGACAGTGGACCTCAGCGACATGATGTACAATAAGATGCTTAACAGAAAGTATGACGACGAACTGCGTCAGGTGATCAAAGATTTAAATAAGATGCAAACAAATACCCTCCAAGGAATGGGGAACTTTACAAGTGGATTGGCGATTCTACTATGAATTGACGCACCCCTCAGCACGCTTTAAAATCATTATGAGCGCACACAAGGCAGTTGGGCATGGTGGAGTGTGTAAGACTATGTAGTTGCTACGCCCCAGTACTATTTGTAAAGTATGAGCTTTGATGTGCTCAAAACTATTTCCTGTTGCCATCAGTGCAAAGTGGAGAAGCCATTTCACCGTACAACATCATATTGGTTAATAAAACCACATTTCGCTTGGCACACGGTTTCCCTTGATGTTGTTGGGCCCTTTCCAACAGGAGCCAACAGGTGTAAGTACATTATTATGGCTATTGACCACTTGACCTAGTGGGTTGAAGCGAGGGCGATATGAGACTTGGGGGCAGTTACTGTGGCCAGGTTTGTGATGGAATGCATTATTCAGCAACACGGCTGCCCTCAGTTTATTCTCATGACAACAGAAATAACTTCACCTCCCACAGCCTACCCAAACTGAATGAACATATTTAAATCCACAGGGTTTCAATGACCCCATACCACCCCAAATCCAATGGAATGGTCAAATGGGTAAATGGAACCCTGGTGAACATACTACAAAAATTAGTAATAGAACGACCTTCCAATTGGAGCTCTCTCCTTTCCACTGCTGTGTTTGCCTATAACATTAGTTACCATTCGCCACAGGGAAGAGTCCCTCCCAACTACTATATGGCCGACACCCAGCTCTTCCGGCATTTCTTTATTTGTGTTAAGAAGACACTGGAAGACTGAATTTCCAACATTATTTTACTAACCTTGCAAACATTCTATCAAACTGCAAATCGAAGCATAATACTTCTGCTTAGCCAAGAAGATCAGGAATCAGGCCACTGATCAATCATCTCATAGTGGGCTGGCACCATTCAAGGAAGGCGATATGGTTCTCTTTCAAGACTAACATGGATTATGGCAGAAACACAAGCTGGCCAGTATTTGGATTGGTCCATTAGAAGCTATAGATAAAACTGGAGTCAATGCATATACCATCAAGGATCCCGCAAGTGGTTGGATCATTAAATGAGCACACGCAAAGTTCCTCTGACCTTACAAACAATATGATCTTATTGTCCAGTCAAGGGGGGGTAATGTTGCAATTCTGATAAGACTGGACGATAATTGTGGGACAGCAGGGTGGAATTTGCTGAACATAATATCAGTTATGATTTTTCAGGTGCCTCAAGATGAGGTGATATTGGGACATAACGTGTTTTTATTGAATATAATGGGTTTTATTGGATCGTTTCTTTATAAGGTGATAAGGTGATAAGGTGACGCCAACATTTGAAAATATGAAGTAAATCGCCTACAATTAGGGCAACAGAGTATTAAAGAATAACAAGCAAAATTTTAGGAGAATTTGTGGAATAGAATAGCCCAAGCCATGAGAAGCAGTATTGCCTGAAGCTGCGGTATATAAATGAGATGGGTGATTGAGATAGGAGGGTTTTTTAGCATAGAATAGATAGGACAGCGAAAGGTAGCTGTAATCATAAAAAATAAATAAAGAATTTGATTGGGGCAATTGCTCCTATTTTAATTATATTTTCAATTGTGTCCAAAGGACTGACAATCCCTACATCATCTGTCTGTTACTCTGTGGGTTCAGCCTGTGCAAATAACATGACGGATCCTAAATATATCATCCAAAATTATAACACCTCTTTTGTAAGTGATGGTGAGGGGACCCTCCCAAGAAGATTTAAGCTTACCGCTTCTAGGAGTGATGCAGTTATGGTAGTATAACACCATGTCAGGCACTTGGAATGTAGGTAGGGGGTTCTGAGCTCAATTGCTGCCGCTCATCTTTATCATGGTTTTTGCTAAATTGGTCATTGCCTCAGATTGGGGATTGAATGATGCGCTGAGCAATCTTCTCATGAGCTTCTCAGGTTCATCAATTCTAGAGGAGATATATCTTTGACTAAGAGGGTAGGTATTCCTGGTTTCTGACCCATAAATGACATGGAAGGGGGACATTCTTAAAAACCCGTGGTAGCTAATCCGGTATTCCATAGAGCACTGGGTAAGAATTTACCCCATTAAAGTGGATCAGAAGAGGCCATTTTTGTAGGATGGATACCACGGTACCATCTGCTTTCTCCAAAGTTTCATTGGTAGAGGGATTTTATGGAGCAGAGAAAAATTGTTGGGCTCTGTTGAGAATTTTTCATTCTCAATACTAGGTGACTCCGTTAGTGTGCCAGGCCATACAGTATGAAGACTTTGGCCCTTGCTTTTTCACAATAATCGGTGACCTTTCCCTATAAATTTGCAGGGAAACCCATTAACCCAGCAGACCAAAAACTTCTCCTTCTGAGGCATGACCACCTATTATAGCTCAGAGGTCCCCTTCCTGGGACATGTCCAACGATTGTGGTTCAGCAGCCTCTATATTGACTCCCTCAGGATTCCTCCCCTTCAGTCCTTCCAGTCCTTCATTGTTGCTGCTAGTTGCCCAAGTTCCTGAGGATTTCCATCTAGTTAAAGGTTGAGAGTTGGTTGCACTGACTCTAGGTGTTTTAACCCAGCACCTAACAGCTTTGGATTTTGAGTCCTACTTATACAAGATAGGGTAACTACCTTTAACTAAAAACTTAATAAAGATGGGAAGACAGAAGATATTTTTAAGAGGGAAATCAAACTATTTATAGGCATTTCTTGCCTGTCCATGTCATTGGCGTTTATTGCAAGCATAATCAGCACTCATTGGTGATTCTCCATGCTTAGTATTCATCTGCACTCTCACTGACAATACTCATCATCCTCAAATATCCATGATTATGTTGATCCTTAATTCATCGTAATCTGACTTAATTAAATATATTGATATCCTCAGCATAAGTTGCCAGTTTTAAATTAAACCAAAATATTGTTGAGTTTCTGCCTGATACTCTCACAAAGTCTAAATGTGATTTGACAGTTTAATTATTATTAAATTTTTCATCATCCTTAGCATAAGTTGAAATTCCTCTAAGTTAGACTTTCTTCCAGAAATCCCACAATTATTATATGGAGTTAGTGCATGGATAAAAGCCTGATGATCTTAAAAAGATTAAAATTTATTAGTTTGGCATTCTTGGCATAAAGTATCGGTGTTGAAATTAACTGAAAACTCTTTTAGGATCATCTCCTGCTACTTTTTGATGCTCAATCTAAGTGATTCATCATCTTAGTTGATAATATTAATTATCTCAACATCCTAGGCCTCAATCGCTGGTGTTGAGACCCACCAATTTTCTATTAGGCATGATGCCCAATACTTTCTTGATCTTGCAGATCAAGACAGCTCAAACCAACTTAATGGGGAGCGCAATTTGGGGTATTATCACTAAATAATGAATCAAAATTAGCAAACTAATAAGCAATCATCCTTGATTTTTTATTATACTAATTTATTGATATATGAGGAATACACCTGGTTAAAAACTGACAGTTACCCTATCATCCACATGGCATATTTTTCAATTTAGGACAATTCTGGTTTTCCACTTTCTTTGTGTTGATTCTTATTTTCATTGTCATTTTGAATGCCAAAGATTGTTTTCAATCGAGATATTCTCCTGTCAGGATAAATATTTTTCAGCACTCATCCCTGAAGATGGCTCTACTGCTTAATAAAATTTTGGTGGAAATGTGGCTTTCCTTCCATATAATTGTTTAGATGGTGTTTTCTCTGTCACCAAATAGTATCTGATATTATTATCAAATGTGACCAAACTCAAATATGCCCCCCAAGTGGAAGTAATCCACATGACCAATTTTTGTAATGTTAAAGCTAGAGTTGTGTTTACTCTTTCCACCATTCCATTTGTTTTTGGATGATAGGGGACAGATACAACACTGCGGATTCCCATTAATTCATATAGACTTGAAATCATATATGAAGTGAAATTGGTTCCATTGACATTGAGGATAAATTGGAGCATCTGTGCTGATAGATCACTGTAACTATAAACTTTGCTGTACTAATTGCATCTACTCTGCTGAGAGCTTTTTGTTTTGATCAATTAGATTAAATGGTTTATGGCGACAATTATATACTTCACCCCTCCAGTGCTAAAACTCAATTGTCCCATAACGTCTATGGACACCATGTTCAATGCAAAACCAGGACATACTAGCCAGTACCCTATGACGTTCTTGTGCGGCTTGTGAAGTTGACATTTAACACAACAGGCTAGGTAGTCTGTGACATCATATTTGATCAATTCCCCATAATAATACTGGATAATATGATCCAAAGTTTTCTTTAGGCCAAATTAGCTGACAGCCTTATGAGCAGCTTGAATGATTTCAGCTCATTCAGATGGTCTAGTAAAATAAAAACTATTTCACTTCAATCATTTTGTATAATTGATTGTCCTTAAATTCGGTACTTTTTATGGCCTTTCATAACTCATTTCAGATTTCTTGGGGTTCATCCCTAATATCTTCTTTGATCATCCGCTGAGACATTTCATCAGCCTGATATATAGATTAAATGAACTAACAGCAATTGAGATAATCTGTCAGTATCCTGATGTACTGCTTTAGACCTGTGAAGAATTTCAAATATATGGTTGCAGCTACAAAGCCCATCATGCCAATCAGCCCTCTGATTCCTTCAGATTATGAAGCTACTGCAGGGACAAGTAGTTGGCTATAACTTTAAAGTGCATCTAATGTATGTAGGCTCAAAATTGTGTACAGGCATGGATGACTTCTAAACACTCTTGCTCTGTCATGGTATAGTTTCTTTGACTGATGTCAGGGCTCTGCTCACATAGGCTACTGGATGTTCATCTCCGTTGTCATCTAATTGACTTGGGATGGCTCCATTTGCCGTTAACAAGGCATCCACTTGAATTATTTAACAATTAAAATTCAAGTATTTCACCACGGGTCTGTTTATGCTATATTTTTGGAGCTTATTGAATAACTTCTGTGCCTCTTCATTCACACAAATCCCTTTTTTAGACCCTTGAGTAAGTGGAATAAAGGCTTAGCAATTACAGTAGCGTCTGATAAACTGGAAAAAGTACCTGACGATCCCCAAAATGACTTAAATATCTCAAACACTTTTTGGGATTGACAACCACTCAATAGCTTCTATTTTCATGGGTTGCAGTTGTAATCCTTTAGAGTTTTATGACAAACCCTAAGTATTAGAGCTCTTTTTGAAAAATGGCACTTTCTTAGCTTAATTTTAAGACTCTCCATTGCAAACCGCTAAAACTTCCTCTAGATGCTTCAAATAATCTATGAAGGTCCTGCTGAAGACGTTGATATTATTTAGATAATAGCATGCGGGATAGTTTCAAGTCATTAAGTATTGAATCCATAACATGCTGGAATTTGACAACACATTACATAAACCTTGGAGCATTCTGGTCATCTGGTAAAGTCCTTGCGCAATAATTATCACACATTTTTCCTTATCTTCTTTTGGCAAATCAGTTTGCCAAAAGCCCAAAATCAGGTCCTTAGCCTAAAAGTATTTTGCTGCATCCAGAAAATCAAGTGCGTCATAAATTTGAGGAAGCAGATAGGAATCTTTCTTAGTGATCTTGTTTAGTCAGTGATATTCAATCACTACTTGATTTGATTCATCCTTCTTTTTTATAAAGGATCAGACTCGCCTATGGCTCAATGATAAAATGAGTAATTCATGTTCCACTAACTTGCTAATTTCATCACTGACCTCTTCTTCCAATGCTTTTGACCTTTGAACAGGTCTCATTCTTATTGGTGGATATTCTCCAACATCAACTTTGTTGAGTACATTTATTGCACATCCCAAGTCATGATTGTTCTGCGCGAATTTCTCCTGATATTTTTCAAATATTCAGAGCACATCCTCTTGCTGATTCTTAATCAGATTGTCTAGCTGCTCACGATCCCTAATAATTTGACACTTTCAGCAATTTTAGCCAGCAATCCTATTTAAAAAAAAAATCCAAATTCATAAAAGGCATAAAGCTCCGCCATCTGTAGTAAGTGTAGAATTATAATGATCTAATTTTTCAATTTTCATCAGATTCTCTCCCAGATTGGCTAAGAGTACGCATATCTCTTTGTGTCCTGGCATTGAGATCCCTGGTGCCACCCACTTTTCAATCCTCATTTGTCACATAAATTGATAGGTTCCCCATATAGCTGTTCTGGGAGTTCCATTGTTAACTCAGTATATAGCTATGATTTGGGCTCCTGGCGGAATAGTGTTCGTTGTGTTCATCATTAGAGGTATTCAACAATTCTCCATAATCTCCATCGCCTCTACTTTCTGTTTTTGTCCAACTAATTTATAGCGAATGTGTATAATACCATCACTAAAAATTAGGTTGACAAAATTATCCTCTTTGTCAACGTAATTTCTCCCTTTTGCTGGTATACTAAAGGCAATGTCTACCATAATAACGTCAGAGAGAGTTTTCTTTGAAATCACGTTTCACCCCATACTTCTTCAAGAACTCTGTCCCAATAAGTATATCATAACTTGGATGGCCAGCGCTATGGTGGGAGCTGACACCATCAGTGATCCAAACCAAAGTGGTAGTGCACTGTAAGCTTCACATGAGATGATAATGTCTGGTCCAGCTGTTCCATTCTCTTTTTCTTCTCCAAATCTGGCGTAATCTTCATACGTTTCACTAATTTGGTGGAAATAATGTTGAATGGCGCTCCACTATAAATTATTGCTCATACTCTTATCTTATTGACTAGAAATTAACTTAGTTACACTCCAAGTAAAGAAATAAAATATTTACTGAATGGATAGCGGCCTTATTTGCCAAATCAAGTGTGTGATTTATCTGAGCAAATAAATCAGGGAATGACTCCTTGATTGCGCTGATAGGTAAAGAAACACTCGCTTCATCCAACTTCGTTTTGACTAAGTCTTCAGGGCTCTCAGCGGATCTGACTTTCTCTGCTAAACGTCAAACAAAGAGTCAAGTAACCTCATTAACAATTTTGGGATCTATCCCCTTCAATTTGGCTCGAGTTATTGAATTAACATCCATGTTAAAACCTAACGGAGCAGATCTGGTGAGTTATCATCTAAAAATAGGTCAGAAATATTGATTTCATCATTTATTATATCAGGCAGGGCAAGTTTATCAGCAGTATTAGAACGTCCCTGATCTAGACTGCTAGTCCTTATCCCAAATCTGAGAACAGTTTCTTGGGTCTTAACGAAATTATTATGATCTTTCAGCTTTTTGTCTTGACATTAAGATTTTACATGACCAGATTTCCACATTGGACTAAAAAGATTGACAAATTGTCCGCTCATTTTTAACTTTAGTTTTATTCCCATCACAATTTTACGCTCTTATTCTTTAGATGGCTCAGCGAATTTGACAATAATTTGAGCCTTCGTTTGAATTACTTTAAAAGTGTTATTATGAGCTTCAAACGTGGCTCCAAGAAACTTCATATGGTCCACCATCTGAGAGATTGTTGTTTGAATTACTAGCGCCACCACCATAATCCAATGCATCCTTGGTAGGGCTGAAGTGCCATCTGCAAAGCTATGCGTGCATCAAAGTCAGTCAACACATTTGCTTCTGCCAAGATCTGATATTCTTGGTAAAACCAGTCATTAAAACTAGCCAAGGTCTAAAATTTGTGGAATTTTATGCTTATTAACTCTTGTTTACGATTTGCCATCTGAGTAAGGCTTCCAAACTTAAAAATAAATTTCTGCTTTTGCTTCTGAATAAGACCAGTTGTCCCCATTGAGGTGGAGTAGCACCTAATTCTGGCAATCAGTGCTGAGACAGTTCATTACAGGCACCATTTTCTGAAAGTAGATATCTAAACATAGTCATCTTGAAGAGGCAGAAAACTGCTAGGGCATTATTCTTTTGAAAGGTGGGCAATTTCGGCGTATTTTAAAATTCCTTGATCGCTCCACTCATAAAAGATCCTCGTCCAGGTACTCAAGTAGCAAAGAGTAATTTTGGGATTCATTTCCAACACACCAGAAAATGATTTGGGCTGATTTTGGTGTGGGGAGGCTTTCTTGATTAGAGTTTCACATGCCTTTTAATGGCCTTGTTCGCCTCAAATTGCTCACAATCACATTTATGCTTTTCCAATTCCGCAATATGATTTCTCACTTTCTCCATCTCCTAAGGAAACTTCCAGATGCTTTCTCAATCTGCTTCATGTTCAGTTTATTAATAAAATTTCTTTTATGAGTTTACCCTCTTTACACTTCAAAGAAGCAACTTTTCCTCACAGGTCATTATTCATTGTTCCAACTTGTTTAAGCATCTCTTCCGCCTTGATTATAAGCTCCACTAAGGTGCTCGTGTTGGTTTGAGATTATGAGCTAAGCACATTTTGATTGACAGCCTTTAGTTACGCCCAGAGCTTCTAAAGCTTCTCCTTATATGACATCATTTTTTAAATTAGCTATTGAAACTAAACTACCCCCAGTAGTGAACACCAATTGTTAAAACTCAGCCACTGGATGGTTGCTTGTTTCTGGCCCTAGATTTTGACTGCACATATTCATGGATTCTTGTGTTGATTTGAATGAAATTTGATTAACAGGGGCAAGAATAGTATATAAACTATTATTAAAGTTGAATGCCCAAAAGACATATTGATTGAATTGTCCTACGCTAGACAGGTGCTTCTTCATTTTATAGATGTTCTGGTACTGGTAGGGAACACTTTCCCTATCCTTATTGCAGAGCCAAGCGGAGACTTGATAGCAACATCCTAATAATTTGATCCTTAAACTCTTTTATTTAGCACTAGTGGTGCCCAACCCAAAAGGGGGAGCCGCCACGCATCTTTATTTGCAAATGAGCCAAACAAAGGGATTATCAGAATATAAATTCCTAATATGGCACCTCAGCTAATAGCCTAGGAAGCAATATCAGACGGCGAGGAAGCTTTAGGGAAACTTTTGTCCAGCACCCGCTTTAGCTGGCAGACCATGGCAGACAGCATTGGGGTGGGAGCATCAGCGACATGTGGTGATCCTTGCACTCTTCTCTTAAGAGTAATGTTAAACAACTAGTGTAAAACAACTAAGTTACTATCAAGTTTTTACCTACAATTACTAGGGAATAATTTTTGGGGTTTTGTAGTTAAAATTGATACACAAGTTTTCAGCTGTCCGCTGGGAATTATTTGTACTCCCATTCTGGTTTGACACTCGAGGGATAGGCACCAAATCTCGTTTGGTACCATTGCCTTAAGTTTCTTAGGCAGCGTAATACTCAGCTGTTCAATGACAAAGCATTTGGCATTAGGTTTTGAAAAATTGTTTTGGCAAATGAAAATCCTACTTTCTACCTCTGGCGTTTAAACGCTTTGGTAGTTTCAACGACTCCCCATTCGTTCTGCTCTGACAATTCCCAATAATTTAACTATTGGGTGTTGTTCCTTCATCAAAATCATATGTAATATCATCAGGGATGATCCTCAATGATAATCTAATCAGTCAGCGACAGTTGCTGATACTTTACAATTGTAACTAATCATCAAATTTATAATCTGTCAACAGGTTGTATGATGTGGTAAACTTAAATTTCAAGGTGCACCAGGTTATTATTAGTGACCATGGACCCAGGTTCACATCTGTATTTTTAAGGGTTTTGCAAGACTCTCCAAATAAGCCCTTGTCATTAAAATACCTTTCATCCTCAATATGATGGGCAAAATTAACGATTGAACCAATACCTCAAACATTTTTTGGTGCTACATGGTTGCTGAACACTCAGATTGTGATTACCACCTTCTTTTGGCGCCATCCAGCTATAACAACACCCAGAATTCAACAATTGGGTGGTCTCTTTATATCCCAATTATGGTTAAAATACCTAATTTTATATGGAACCCAAGTGTGGGTCAAAGGTGGAAGCTAGGTTGAAATTTATTAAGGTCATCAAAAAGTACATCAAGAGATGATTACCAATTCAAATTCATTTATTAAGACTTATAAGGATAACGTTGATGGTATGAGAAGGGTTATGCCGAGTATAAGGGTGATCTGATGATTATGATGGCAGGAATATCCATATAAAACAGCTATTCAATAAAATCTATTTAAAGAAAATAGAATTCTACCACATTTTTGGAAAAGTAGGCCACGCCTCATATCAGTTTTATCTACCACCCATGTTCCACATCATTGAAAAATTCCATGAGAGTAAGTTGCTCCAATTTGAGGCACCCACTCTCAAAATCCCAGTGTCATATCTTGTGGACTGGCACCAGAATGGGGAGTGGAGTGGATTATGGATCCTTGTCGTGTAAAAAGAAAGCTGGAACATCTAACAACATGAAAGGGGTTTGAGGCTGCAAAAGACAGATGGGTATCAGCTCCCAACTGTGGTCATGCCCAATTTTTGACTGACGCGTTCCATAGACAGTTCACCAGGCTTCTGGTTCTAAGAATAGTCTGGCTCTTGTTGCCATGAAGTCACCTCTAAATCATAAAAACTTACACTTTCTGAGGTCCCTGGAGGATTAGTAATTCTGTTAAAGCGGAGGGTAATTCTATGACTCATGACCTGATTGCTTGAGTAAATTTAAGAAACAGAAAGAATGTGAATAAGGACGAAAGAGCTAAGTAGGCCAACCTTTATGATCTCAGTCTTACTTGGATCACCGTTGGGTGCAGACCTGACAAGCCATTTTAGTTCCAAGAATGCGAGTAATTAGGTTACCTGCGTTACATCAAGGGCGTCATAAACCAAAGAATATGTTGAATATGGGAACTGTTCATTACACTTCTTAGTGAATGAAGTTTATGTATTTTGAGATATCATATAAGCATAACAGGTAATATTCATCTCATTTCTAAGTCTCAGGTTTCTATTTACTCGCAAAATGAGACTAACCTTGCTTTTATTTTCTCATTAATGGCTATGATTTGCTTAAATCCTCAACTTCCTTTATAGCTATGATTTTTTTGACAAATCTCTCTGTTGGTCGTTTTCCTTATTTTATAAATCTACGATTATCTTGTCTATCGAACTATATGATACCTTTTGTTAACCTAATGATTTAACTCCTTATTGAAGTAAACTGGGTTATATATATCTACTATGAAGGTGTTGACCCGGCAAAAGGGAAGATTTCTTACATTCTTTTAACAGTTATTTCATGGAGAGTTATAGACACTCTCCTTAACTTTTATATTATAAACATCTTTACTTTAAGGCTCAAATTGGAAAGCCTAATCATAAGGCTGGCATTCTCTCATTTATTTTAGAAAAGCTCTATAATTGCACAACAGCTAATTTAGTAAATACCCTAAGAGAGTAAGGGTTTATTATGATATTATAATATATATATACTTTAAATATCAGAAAGTTTATAATATGATTTAATATAATCTGTTATAAGTCATTTTATCATATGGAAAGAAAATTAATGTATAAGTTTTTACATTTATTGTATTCTGAATTAAAATAGTTTATACCACTCAGTAGTTCTAATTATTTAAAGTTTATATTTATAATGGGAAAAATGAAAATTTGTATTCAAAACAATATGCCTTAGAGTTATATTTAGGGGAGAGATCTTATATTGAGTAGTTTGAAACTTTGGCAGTACACCATTTGATGATCTTTATACGCATGGCTGTTATCAAATTTATACCTTTCTAATTTTGGTCTAGCACCCTCGTTTTGTTATATAAGTTACGGTTTAGCACTCTCTTTATATACATGGTAGTTGAGATTTAGATTATAGAATGGGCGCTGCTAACATGGAAACAGTAGATAAAATTGAGACTGGCCTGCCAGTTGGGGTACGTGATCCCCCAGAAAGCAAACAAGAATGTTGGGGCATTGCTTTTCAATTGACTTGGTGTCAGGCGGGGAATAAAAAGAGAGAGCAGAAGCTAGCGATAAGCATCCCCACCATCCCAAACAATAACCAAACGCTAGCCACCAGGTTAACAACTAATTTTGTCATGGGTAACAATTTGGGAGCTACAGAGGGCCTAGGATGTGTGGAGGTACCACTTTATGCAGAGCGTGCGGTGAGGCCATGGAACCTCACCAATTAGAATAGATAATCTCTAAAAATAATGGGACTTCATGACGCCAGAGGGCTTCCAAAAAGTGGGGATATCCCCAGCAGGCCACTTGCTCATTAACCCCATCTTTGTGGGTAGGCATCAGTGTTATAACAATTGCCCCTAGGGACCAGTAAATGTGCAACCTGGGAAACATGGTTCCGGGTAGTTGAGAAAGAAAATTAAATGTGGTATAACTGAGACTTAACTTGAAAGGGGTTTTGTTTATTTTAAACAAAATTTTGAGAATCAACTGAGAACCATATCTAAGAGGGATGGTAGTTTCAAGTATCATGGGTATTGGGGAATAACAGGGATGCATGAATGAGGGTAACACAATCCCAACTGACTTTAGAAGAATAGAAAGCAACTATTTCAACGCCAAATTGGCCTTCCAATGTCCATCTGACTTTCACTTGAATTTTTCTGCCAATTTTTTCCTCCCACAATGATTCCAATTGGTGGATTGGTGACGCTTCATTCAGCAGGTGACTTGTTGCACCCAAAGCCTTCTGACATAGGGCCGGTTTCATTGCATATCAAAGCGACATAACACCTTCACTCCCGCAAAGAGTTAGACCTCCCAAAAAATTGAATTTTCCACTTTTTTGGCGGAACCCAAAATTGTCCTTGATGGTAGGTACTCGCCTCTTTCAACCTCATTAGCGGAACCTGAATTTGTTGCTGGGTATAGATGCTTACACTTCTCTCTGGCGGCATCTTCTTGATGCCGTCACCTCCATGCACACACCTCCAATCGTCTTAAGCAGCTCTTGTGTGGTAAGGTAGAGGGGAAAGGGGGGCAACCTTGAGGGTGTACGCCATCACCCACCTCTCGTCCACCACATGGGCTAAGTAACCCTTGGTTACAAGTGGGACAGCCGCCTTCTTGGTCCTTTTTTGGTGTGGAACATGAATACCTCGCAATTGAGGCATAGGGGTGCTCCCGTGACTTTCATAACCTTCCCTCTTTAAACAGGGTAGCGCCACCACCAAGAACTCGGGTTAGTGTGACATTTATATGGGCCTTTGCGAGATTATTCACCAAATGCATGGTGACCTTCTGGGGGGATGGGGGAGCATTGGGGTTGGAAGCGTGGAAGGCCTCCACCAATTTGTCACAGTTGGAGCTATCCTGGGCGTTAAACCAACTGTTTCTATATGCTGGGAATATCATTCAGGCCAAAGATATTTAACCAAATGGTGAGATTGTCAAGGAGACAAGATTGCATCAACCTCAGCCTCCTCCAATCTTTCAACCATGATTAACTCCAGTTCCTCTGGGATCCTTCCCTTTAACGGGGACAACTATGACATGTGGAAACTTGGTGCTGCTTTTAGTGGGCTGGGAGCGTCAAATGAAACGCGCTATTGCCAAAGTCCACCTAAACCACATGGGGACTGGAATGCTTTCAGCAAATTTTGGGAGGGCACCTGCATCCACAGGTGATTTGGTCAAGCATGAGATAAGTCCCCACTATGACTGCATGGGCTGGTAGACGTTTTCAGTCTTTGAAATAATTGTAATCAAAGATAAATTTTACAAATGCTCTTGAACTAAAAACTCGATGCTTCAGATGACTGCGCATGGACTGCCGCAGCTGAAAACTCCAGATGAAGACATGGCCCACCAAAAATGAGGAGTTGCAATCCAGAATGGCCTCATATGTAGAGAAAATAAGTAGATGCATGAGTACTATTATTATAAGAAAAATAAGCTAGAGGAAGGTCATACGCACAATGTCCTGCATAGCAATGGTGTAACAATGAAGATACTACTTGAGAATCTAATTCACCTGCTCTGTTTGAACATCTGACTGTGGATGGTATGCACTTTAGTGAAATGACTTGATCTTCATTATCGACTGCAGTTCACTCCAAATTCGCACCATAAACTGTGACTCACGTTTAAGATGATCTTCTAATGCAACCTGAACATTAAAACACATACGCACAAAGAGCTTGGCCACTTCATCTGATGTGACAGCAAAGGAACAGGGAATGAAGAGTGCAAGTTTTTAAAATATCCATGACACCATAACAGCAGTAAACCCTGGAGATGAGAAGCTCAACAATGAAATTTTCAATGGACACCGTGGCCCAAGAGCCCTCTGACTGCTGAAGGGGATGCAGGAGACCATTCTTACAAGAACTGTCTGACTTGGCACAAATGCATGTCACACAATTTGTGGTCCATTCCAGGAGATCCTAAAAATGCCCAGACATTTAAATATCCGCTTAACCAAACCAGGCATTTTTTTCTGGATACCCACCAAGGGTGTCATGGTGCGCCCAAATAACATCATCACAGAGATGGATTAGCACTTTAGTCATGATCAAAATTGAATGTTCTCTTCCACCAAAGAATAGTGGGACCACTTATGCATTGGAAGTGCCAGCTGGTCCAACAACTCCTACACCTCTAAACAAGCTTTCCGACCCAATGAAACCCTTAAAACCAATTAAACACCTAGGGCCCAGAGCCAATGAATTTTCAGGAGGAGCGATTTCTAAATTCTGAGCTGGCGGAATTACCGTGGTCAATCTTGTTCATCCACCTCCGCCAGACTAAAGGCAGAGTTGCAGCTCAAAAAGTTGGGAAAACATTCAACGCCCCTTTCACAAATAATCATAAAATACTGCAGATTCACGATTCATCTGGGATCAATAATGCACCAGCTTCTGTAATTTTGAAAATAAAAAAAGAGGTTTGGTGTTCCGTATGCACAGTCAACTCAAGCAGTGCGCCATGAAGAAGGTACTGCCAGAGGGTAAGAGACAACGCCACTATGGCCATCTGATTGTTGTAAATAGCCCAGAACTGCTCAGTTGAAGCAAAGTTATAGAAAAAATTTGCAACTGGGTGCTCCAACCCATCATGCACCTGCAACAGTACTGTTCTCAAAGAGGCGGATGAAGCATCACATGCAACAATAAATGACTTGGTGGAGTCCACATGCTTGTTGACAGGAGGTGCAAAAACACCTTTTTATTGGCATCAAACGTCTGCTGGCACTCCTCCGTCCTGTAGAACGGCACATTCTCCCCAGTCAGGGGGTTTACTGGTGTGGCCTGCTACGAAAGGGAAGGGAAGAATTTCTTGTGAAATACGATGGTTTCTAGAAGCTCCACAACTGCTTCTGGGTCATTGACCACTCAAGTATCACCTCAAGCTTGCTTGGGATATGGCATATCCATCTTTCATGGCTAAATTACCCAAAAAGGTAACCTCTTCCTGGAAGAACTCACACTTAGATGGCTTTATGTAAAGTTCCGCCTTGTGAAATATGGCCAGCACCACCTCCAGGTCCTTCTCATGCTGCTTAAATTTGAGGAATGAGAAAGGATGTCACCAATGTATGCCACTGCGCATGTAAACCTGAGTCATTGAGAACATTGTCAATCATCAATTCTGGAATGTAGCTGGGGCATTAATCAGGCTGAAGGGCATAACGCGGAACTGGAATATTCACCTATTGGTCCAAATTTCTGTAATCCATTCCTAGCCTTCTGCCACCTTGGACTGATTGATTGCATTCACAAGGATGAGCTTTGTAAAACTCAGCATTTTGCAAAAGCATAGCTAATAAACTGCTAGAGGTGAGGGGTAGGGATTTTGTATGGTGATATTATTCAAATGCCCATAGTTGACACATGGCGCAGCGTACCAACAGCCTTATGAGCAAAAACTATAGGCGATGCTATAAGGGTCGTTTTCTTAAAAAGCAACTCCTTCTTGAGCATATTGTTAACCGTACTTCCAAATCCTTGCCCTTTTATGCCATTTTGGGTTAATTGAACAGTTGATTTAGATCAACCTACTGCCAAGTAGAAAGCCAAGTCATATTTGAGTGCATCATAAAGCGATTAGCCTTTTTCAAATAAAAATCCTGATAAGCACTAATGTCAGGTGAAAATCTGGTGAGGGCCACAGGAGAGAGGGTCTTAGATGATGGAAATTAATCCCCACTCAGTTGTAAGGGTATCAATAAGTGAAACTTTCCCCCACATTTGAGCTTTTTCAGAGACAGCATATTTAAGTCTAGGTTAGTCTCACCTGCTGCTGACCAACCACACCACCCAAGTATTAAGAAAGAGCAGATCTGGCACCGCAGTGAACTGATCACAAAACAAAACTGTGTACTAATAAATTCACAGGCCGTAATTCATTGTATGAGCCATTGGAGAGGATGACACACCCAGATGGACGCCACCACATCATAGTCTAAGTCAAGATTCTGCGGCAGTTTTAAACTCATAAAGCTACCCACTGCGCCCATATCAACCAGGTCCTTAACTGACACCCTGTTTGAACCCAATCTAATTTTTAAATGCAATAAAAGATAAGCAAAACTTTTTTATTGGTGACCAAACAGGAATCTACTGTCTGGTTGGTAACAAACAGAAATAGATGTGTAAATTGAAACTATTTAGAGAATTGGAACCCTCTTTGGGAGTACCTTCTTAAAGTTATCGCACTGGGATTCTAACAGCAAAGGGATTGAAGAATTGCAAACCGCCTGGTCCCTCACAAAAGCTCCTCACCCTTTGTTACCAGTGCAGGGAAAGGCGCAACACTGGGTTATTGGGACACCACAACGTGATTTGTCAGCAAAATGTATACCATGGGAGCTTGACTCAGACTAGGATTATTATTTAAGACTCTTAAGTTAGAAACGTTTATCAAGCCCCCACACCTCACGACGTCTGACAGAGTGTAGTACTATTGGAGGCTGCCATCATGCACATCTGGTCTACTGACTACAACTGCATGACCCAGGCGACATGATTAGAACATATAGGATCCAAAACAGCAAGGAATGCTTTACAACAACGTCCATTGGGAGAGCGAGGACAGGGTCCAGGTTACAGAAAGCCTCTATGAATTAAGCCAGATTTAACGCTTCAGCACCTAAGGGAAAACCCAGAGCAGGAGTGCCAAATCGCGCCACTGGCGCCGGCACAACTGCTAACACTATCTTAACCGGTTAGTTCAAAACTCTTTGTTTGGTTGTCTGATTCTAAGATTATGTGATCCCCTTTGGCAATCATCACCTTCCACGGCGTCCAACAATGCTACACTCTTCTGTGCATCTTTCAGGAAAAGAGAAGTTATAGTGTTTGCTGAAATTGCACTTGCAGCTTATCATGATCGTCAAAACCCGATTAGCAATCTCCATTGTTGGGGCATGTCAGGATAGAGGGTTGTTGAACCGCTCGTCCTTTATACTTGAGGTAAGGAGACCCAAAGTTCCTAGGTGATGAATTATAAGCTTTACTTTTCTTTAAAGAAAAGTCTTCACTCAGAATTAAAAGCTTTGGGTGGTAAAACCCAAAGATAATTTATGTACTAAATGAATAGATGCAAGCCAAAACAATTATAGAAAAAAGAGTGTAACTTTATTTTCTTAGAACAGGAATACATAGGAGATTAGGGAATTATTATCAAAGATAAGATCATTAAGAGTTCCTTGGCCAAAATCTATACTTATCACCAATCAGAGATTTAAGGGATTCTGGTCACTTTTAGTGAAAAGGATTTTTTAACCACTAAGATTGGGTTTGAACCCTGTCATTGGAGATTTTGGTCAATTAACATTTCTTTGCACAAGTCAGTGTTAAACCCTGATATTAGAAAAACTTGAATTTAGTAAGGGATTATCTCAACAATAGTTTCAACTATGTCAGACCTTTAACCAGATGGATTCTTTCAATTATTTATCATTATATGGGATGAATTGGCTAATCTTATCAGAATGGCTCACTGACTGAGTTTTATAGTACTGTAAGAGATTGCTAGGTTGTGTTTCCCAATTTGTTTGAGCTAAGTCAAGTATTCTGCTAAAATTGGGTGTTTTTTTTGTGAGACAATCACTAACCTGATATGGTTTATGGATCACTGGGGACTAGTATCCAAAGATGATCCTTTTATAATATTTAAGTAATGTCAGCAAAAACTGATGATCCAGAATTTTAAGCAGCTGGTGTTGTTTCTTGTGCCTCATAGATAATAATCAAATATTACCTGAGAAAGGAGATTCCCCAAATGATTGACTAGTAGAGTTGAAACATGTCATCAAGAATCCAAGTTATTTTGGTGTATCAAGAGGCTGAGAATGTTTCTGGCGCATTAACAAGTTAAAGCTCGATTTTATATTTATATATCATAATTTATATGGCTCACCGGTGACTGAAGGCTGAGCATGAAGCCAAAACTAATATTTGGACATTGGGAAGGACAGGGTGAGATTGTCGATACCAGGGAAGTAAAAAGTGCAGTAAAGAGGAAGATTGAGTGGTTGGCTGGAAGAACTAGCAATGAGCTGATAGGTTGGCAATGGGCGCAGTAGCCCTTTTATACTTATATGTACCTGGTGCTTTCCATTCAAGAAAGATATCCCTTTACCTAATCTCCTTTTATTATAAGTTTATGTTTATGCTTTTTGGTTAGGGTTTAGGCTGAGGGATCCCCAAATGGCGCGGGTGACACGCCAAGGCGTCAGCCAGCGCTTCTGGCACAACGTCTAAGGCGAAATAAGCAAGGGTCATCCGGTTTCCATACTGGTTGGCCTGCTGACCAGCAGAGCCCACTGTCACCAGAAAAGCAATTTTCTGACAAACTATAACTTTAGTTCGTGTTTAGTTCCCTTTCCAGATACACTCAAATCTTTTATTCATATGGAATCCCAGTTACCCCCTTTAAATCTGGAGTCAGGGGGAAAATGTTCAGTGAAATTGACTGTTTACGTGATTTATTGCAATTACCTGATCGACCTCCACAATTGAGTGTTTATTACTTTATTTATAAATAATTTTAGGCCTTTACCAGTTGGTTCCCAATTTATTGTCACTACAACCAGGCGTGATGGTAGAAATTATTATATACCTAGTTGGAAGGTGTTCAGAGAATCATGCTTATCATTAAGCTGATTAGTTTCTCTAGAAATGGTAGCAGATAAGTTCTCAGAAGCCAGGGCCTGAAGTCAGATAATTTCATTGGCAAAACTTCACATAGTAACTTCAGGGATTAGGGGAGGCTTGATCTAACATGGTCTGCACTTCAGAGGGCAGCTGGTGATAGCTTCCATACAAAAATTGATAGGGAGACAGATTAATAATTCGATGATAGCTTTTTCTATAGGCCAGAATTTCACTAAGTAAATATTGGGGCCAATGAAGAGGGTCAGTAGAGGTCTTTTTCTGAGGGTTGAGATTAAAGTACTATTTATACACTATACCATTCCATTATTTGCAGGATGATAATGTGTGAAAACTACCTGAGTGAATCTTGTTTTAAGCTAAATTATTCACCAGTGTAAGTCAAAAAACTCTGACCATTATCAGAGAGAAGTATGTTAGGGCACCCATGCTGGGTGATAATCCAATTATATAGGAATATTGTGGTAGCTTTTGCCAAAATGGAGGTAGGGATATAGCTTTGATCCACTTAGTCAAATGATCAACAGCTAGAAGGAGGAACCAATGACCATTAGTGTCTCAAAGGAGGGGTCCCACAACATCAATACCTCCATTATGGAATGGTACACAGGGAAGAACACTAGATGATGAGGTCGAGGATTAGGTCTGACTTGACTTTTACATACCATAAAGGACTCCAATACATATTGAATTGTGATAAACATTCCTTTCCAATAACATTGATATTGAACCACTGTTAATTTTCTGAATTCCCCTAAGGCCTACTTGCAGATGTCCCTCCAATATGATGTCATCATGAGCTGAAGATTGTATGTAGGATAACCATTTCTGAGATATAAGTTTATTCATTATAACATTTTAGCCATGATATATGCCATTTTTTACTAATTTTTTAAGGGTCAGGGACCTATATCTAATAAATTCGGTTTGTTAAGATACTCTAGAGCTGATCTTCATTATAATCAGTTAAAGTTATTTTTTGGGAAGCCTAGATAAGCATTCCACATTTTGTTGTATAAGCCCTGTTCAATGAATAATGAAAAATCATAGATCTGAGCTTTTAACGCCCACAGGCTAACCTCCCGCAGAATCATGCATATGTTGGCCATCATAATGAAGCATGGTCAATAATTATGGTAAAATGATTCCCAAATAAATAGGGTCGTAAGTGCTTAATATCCAGTAGTACATTTAAGCATTTGCATTCTGTAATATTATAGTTGCATTTGACTCTGGTTAAGGTTTTGCTATTATAGGTGTGGGATGATCCAGTAAGCTTTTATTGTGCTGGTATAATGTAGTCCTATAGCTATATCACTAGCATCAGTAAAAAAAGGTTTATCAAAATTAGGATGTATAAGTATTAGAGAGTATAAAAGAATGATGCGTATTAGGTTGAAGGCCTTCTATTGATAAACAATTGGAAGGATTTACACTTCTTCAATAAATATAATAAAGGCTCAGAGCTATCTGCAAAAATGGGAATAAACTGGCAATAATATACTACCATTCCTAAAAACCTAACCATCACGTAGGTATCTAGGGAGTACATCTTAGTAATTTCCAGAACCTTGTCATACATTGGGGATATTCCAGCTTTACCTACCAAATGGCCAAAAATTCATTTCACTTTGAAAAAAAGGAGAATTTTGATGGCTTTAGTTTTAGTAAAGCTTGCCATAACCGCTAAAAAATCTGCCTGAGATAAGCTATGTGCTCTTTAAAATTTCACAAAAAAAGGTAATATTATAAAATAAACTAGCACACAGGATCATTTAAATTACCTTAAAATCAATCAATGGCGCGTTAGAAGGTGGAAGGGGCGTTAAATACCCCCTGCGACATTTGAATGGGCTCAAATAGTCCTTCACATAAAATGAAGTCACATTTTTTGATATGGCAACAAATCAAATTTCCACTACCCGCTGGCGAGATCTATAGCTAAGAAATAGTGGGAACCCAACATCAAGCATAAAGATCATCTCTACTGGCAATTTATAGCTATCTATTTTTGTTAGAATTGAGGTGGCTAAAATTATAACATGGTGGCCACCATCCCTCTTCTGAATTGATAGGAGCGGAGAAGACCACATGCTTTTAGAAGGCACAAGTAACCCAGCTCTTAACAGTTGCTGTAGCTCCAAGGCCATTGGAGCTTCCTCAACTTT
>JAKSZP010016237.1:0-71404 GCA_022478985.1 Massospora cicadina | reverse complement strand
TTGTGGCTCAAAGCTGGATATAAGAAAAGAGCACCAAAGAGGAAATGGGAAAATATGGGTTAGTTTACTGGATAATTTATTAAATTAAGATGCTTTGATATTTATGGGGTGCATCAGGACTTGGTGCCTTCAGGATCTTTGGAGCCTCATCAATTGGGATCTTTACTAACCTTCTGGAATGGCCTCCTTGAGGGCGTCCTCAATGGAGAGTGTATCTCACCTGGCTGAGAAGGTGGAAATCCCGCTCCACGTGACTCAGGACTAGGTGAGGATGATCCTGAAAGAGTTTTTTCTTGGCTGGGTTCAACGACCGATTCAGCATGGCTGGATTTGAAGACAGGAATTTAAGACGATTTTTATCTTGAATTTTGACAATCCTCTAAGGCGTCATCTATTTGGTTCTGAAAAACTGCCAAAGCATATTTTATACTGAAGGGCATAACTTTAAAGTGGTAAATGACATACCAGGTGCAAATTGCAGTCAGCCACTCATGGCCAGACTTGACCTGAACCTGATAGAAAGCGTTCAACAACCAAGTTTGGAGTACACCTTCAATTTAGAAGTTTCTGGGGATATCTTTGTTTCCAAGGGCAAAGGGTAAGGGCCAGTATTTGCACATTATTCAAGTGTCCTTGATCCACGCATGGTCTCAAAGTACCATCCAGCTTCTGGGAGAAGATTACAGGAGTGGACACAGGAGAGAGTTTCTTGACCATCCATCTCTTCTTCACCATGTCATTAATCCATGTCTTTAATGCCTGCTTTTCTGCAGCCATGTAAGGATATATGGGACGATTGATTTTAATCAAGTCTACCAGAAACTGAAAACTTGAGTCAAATTATGAGTGACTTGGAAGCTTATTGGTCCCATCTACCTCAAAAACTGACTTGAATGGAGAGATACTAAGAGGCAAAGTAGGCAGCTTAGGTAGAATATCTAAGATGAGTAATCTACAGTTGCTGCTACTGCATTGCCTGTAGCCAAGGTAGAAAAAAGAGGATTTCAACAAGTGAGCACTGGAGGAGAAATCTAGCATAGTTCTCTCCAAGTTAATACTCACTGACTTTTGGCGCCACCATTCTACCCCCAAAATCACTTGGTAAAGAGGTTCCAGGATTGCCACAAAGTGGACTACAATTTAATAATTATAGACAACAAAGCACAATGGTTCACAAGGAAGTTTTGTGAGCGTAGGAACATGAGATGCCCCAAAGACTGTGGAATATGGGGTAACTGCAAGATCCAAGGCTTGCACCACATCTAGATCAATGAAGTTCCCTTTGGTCCAGTGACTACTAAGGAAGTTGACGTTACCTTGCGTTGCCCTACTGTAATATGAATAGAAATAAAAAAATAAACACAATCAACTTTAATAACTCATTAAGTGAACAAATGGTGAACCAGACTTCTTAACCAAGTAGTTTTGCACACCTTGGTAAACCTTTTTGATGAATTAATTGGTTATAGCAGCGACCTAAGCATATGAAAAAAGTGCAGACTTAGGATTGTCAAGGTCAGATAAGGGCGCACCTTTGAAAGATCAAATAAACAGGATCCACGTGACACTTCTCCTCCACCTGATTGACAATCAAGATCTGATAAGATTTGATAGCTGTACTGAAGGGTTTATAGGAATTGCAACCATCCCCAAAAGGGTCATTTGAGATATCGCGGGGTGAGGGGAGATACTTCAGGGTGAGACTGTTCCAAATAGTCCATTATGGCTTCGTCAAACCCCTGGGAGGGTAGTGTAGGCCTCAATGTGATAACCTAGGCCCGTGGTGTTTGTTTGAATATATATAATTGTACTCTTTTAGTATTTGCGTTTGAAGAGTCAACTGATGCAACAGTCAAGAGCATGGGGTTTATCCCCTCCTTAAAAACTCATCACTATTTCGTTGTTTTCCCCATATTGTCAATTTCAACAACTGTCTAACTCTTAATGAGAGCAAACTAGGGGAAGCCTCAAACTCTAGATGCTTACAGTGAAGTGAGGGAGACAAAGGGATTGTTGCTGTGCCGCACAAGCTAACAGGATCTGCTTTATGATTTTAACAAGAGTATTACGCTGGAAAGGATACCCTAGTGATATAGTATGGACTCACTACCACTGCCTCCCCAAGTTCGATCCTGTTGATAAACTTTGGGTTGGGGACAATTACGAATGTGTTGGAGCTGCACACCAATGCCCAAACCGAGATAGCAAATAGAAAAGGCGGTCCAGGGAGTTCCTGGCCTATCATATGCTGTGCATGGATGTTTTCTGGGTTTTATTCTTCTCTCCCATTCGTTTGATTTCCCCTTTGTTGGTGTGTCCTCATCCCCAGGTCAGCCCACCTCAAACAAAATTTAAATTTAAACAAGAGTATTACGCTGATAACATGTAAGGAGCACTCTATAAAGGGAGAATGATTTTTTTATTGAAGACCCATTAAAATTCAAGAGATTTTAACTAACAACTGCACCTCTCCATTTTTGGGTTTGTGGTATAATGTTAGGAATTTAACATGCCAAGGAATGACCTGGCTTATTTTGCAGGTTACAGAACACACAAGGAAAGCCACCGTCCATAAGGCACCACTGGTTTCAAGTGGCTGTTGATGGGAACATTTGAGGGGGTATTGGAAAGAGTATAGCTCATGGATTGGTTCCCATTTACAATCTTTTTATTGAAAATAGCATAAATTAGGTGTTTTCTAGAAATTCTATTTAAAATAAAGGAAAACTAGGAGAAAGAATACCCCAACACCCTACAAATTATCTGGGTGCTGGGCTTTATGGTGTGATGGAGAGAGAAACGCTACTAAGCCTAACTCAGGAATCAGGAATGGTAGCGATATCAATAGTTATTTTCAGCAATTAAAACTTCTTTTTTAAAATTGACAATATTGTGAATCAATAATTTGCTTAATTTCCCTTTAATAGATAATTAACTAAATGTCAAATACATATTTGACATATTGAAAGATGTTGAAAAGTTGGATCCTTTTTGGACCTTTTCTCTTTGATTTCTTACCCAATTTTGACTTGTGAGGTAAGTTGTGCTATTCGGGTTGGACTCAGGATGGACCACCTTTGAGTGCAGGGGTGGGGCCGCGGGAGAGAGTTTCTTGGATTTCTGAATTCTGCACAAAGCTGTATAATTTCTTATATAAAAACCTGTAGAACTAAACTTGTTTTAGATTTGGATTGAAAAGCAGATGAAGACAAGGCACAGGGCAAACAGGAAGGGGCAGAAGCCACTCATCTCTCGTTCAAAGTATACCTTAGATCAGATTTGAGTGAGGGGCAGGGCCTTAGGGTTTGAACTCTTTTTTGACCTAAAAGGGTTGTTGGCCTGTTATAATTTCACTGGTATATCAGAAATACGCCAAAGGCTTTTGCACATGGTTAAGCCCACTGAGCAATAGTACTGATGATATGACAATTGTCACCCTTGAAACAACATAATAAACTTTAATAAATGTGGAGCAATTGCCCCATATACACTCTTTTATTTAATTTAATATATACAGCGGATACTTGCTGTTTTACTAGCTTTAAACTACTAACAACCTCTCTCTTCAATCTTCTCACTCACTGATATCTCAGCTACCTTGGTCAATACCAACCCTTTTGCATAGACTATTCATTCCGCCATATTCTCATTTGTTCTGACAGATTTCAATACCTATTAAATTCACAATCATCCTTTTTCAAGGAGATCCACTCAGTATTCATCATATGTCAACATCTCATTATTCATCATTCATTGACATCACCTTATTATCTGATTTGGAGGCGATCTAATATCCTTTTCAACCCAATAGCACCTCATGCTAAGGCGCTCAAATAATCATAACTTATAATCATGATTGGCAGATTTTACCAATTTCGCCGTAACAACTTAGAGCTTATTGTCCAGTCATGCATAATCACAAAATTACCTTCCTTGACTGTATGATAAGTCTCCTATTGTTTATACACCTGAAGGAACTTTGCATGCACTTGGTTAATTCTAACTGCTCGCAGGGTCCTTGATAGTATATGCATCTGCACCTGTCTTCTCAATAACTTCAAACAGCCTTATCCAGATAATGGCCCACTTGTGCTGCTTTCCAAACACGTGTTGGTCATGGAATAGAACCATGTCCCATCTTTGAACTGATGTAAACCGCTATTCCATACCTGATTGGCAGCTTAATTTTTAATCTTCTTGGCTAAACTGAATGAGTATGATTTAGTTTGCAATTTGATTAATTTGTTGGCTAGAGTCGTCAAATAACGTTGAATATCCATTCTGCCAGTATCTTCTACACAGGCATATAGCAGCGCCAGAAGAGCAGGGTGACATCTATACAGTAATCGAAAGAGGCTCTTCCCCATGGCATAATGATAACTATTACTAGAGCCAAAGATAGCAGTGGAAGGAAGGTAACTCCAATCTGAGGAGCAAAACACTACTAATCTTATGGAGCGTGTTCTTTAAATTCCCATTAACCCACTCAACCATTCCGTTGGATTTGGGGTGGTATGGGGTTGTCAGAACCCCACGGATGGCCATCAGCTCATTTAGATTTGGGAGGATGTGTGAAGTAAAGTTGGTTCCATTATTAGTAAGAATGAAGTGAGGGCAGCCATGAAGCTGAATAATATATTCCATTACAAACTTGGCCACTGTGACCGCCCCCAGATTTCATATCACCTGCACAAACCACTTGGTCAATTGCCACCAGAATGTATTTGGACCATTTAGCTCCCATTGGCAGAGGACCAGCGACATCAATGGAAACCTTATGCCAAGAAAAATGTGGTTTCACTAACTGGTATGAAGTCTTCTGATGGAACGTCTTTTCCACTTGGCACTGGTGGCAGCAGAATATTGTTTTAGAACGTCAAAGTTCATGCTTTCCCAATAATAATTAGGGCGTAAAAATTTCAACATCTTTCACACACCATGTTTGAATGCCATATGCGTGCTCACAATAATGTTAGGCTGTGCTGAGGGTCATAGAAAGTTCACTGTCAAATCTCCAATACACTTGTACAACTCACCGTTCCACTAGAAGTTATTGGCTCACATTTCATTCAATGCATTTATGGCTTTTGGCGGATCATCTTTATACTTTCTGCGAGCATCTTATTGTACATGATGTCGCCAGATCTGCTGTAACTGCAATGGTTGGTAGCCTTAACAAGCAATCAGCGTTCTGGTGTTTTGCTCCAGTTTGGTAGAAAATCTTGAAGTTAAAATCCTGCAGTTTGAGGGCCCTTTGAACTAGACGCCCTTCAGGCTTCTTGAGGTTCTGCAATCAGCATAACAAAGCATGATTCATTACAACTTTGAACTTCACCTCTGCAAATACACTCTAAATTTCTTATATGCATAAATCACCACTAAGCACCCACACATAGTCACAGTATAATTATGCTCATGGCAGTTCAGGCTCCAACTGCAGTATGCAACGGGGTGCTCCTCCCCTCATCATCTTTTTGGGATAGAACTGCCTCAACGGCTGAAAGGGATGCATACATCTAAAGGATAAACTCTTTATTAAATTTGGGATAGTGCAGCACCGGCGCACTGCTCAGCACCATCCGTAGTTTATCAAAGGAGCATTTTCGGTGTTTCATCCATTTGAACGCGATATCCTTCTTTAATAGCTCAAACAGCGGACCTCCAATACAACTAAAATTAGGGATAAAGCGGTGGTAACTGACCATCTCCAAAAAGACTTGTATATTGTGCTTACTAGTTGGCGTAGTCATCTTTTGAATAGCCTCCACCTTAGCCAGTTGGGGCTTCAGCCCAATTGCATCTATCACAACCCAAAGTACTCCAGTTTGTCCTTAAAGAAGTGGCATTTATGGGGCTTAATTTTGATGTTGGCCTCTGCAAGCTGGTAGAAGACCTCTTTAGATGGGTAAGGTTCTCAGAGAATGTATGCAAAAAAACATTGATATCATCAAGGTATACAATGATGCATGACAACTTTAGGTCGGTGAGAATGGTGCCCATAGCCTGTTGAAACATAGCTGGGGCATTACACAGCCCTTGTGGCATTTGGGTTGGTTGGAAAAGCCCCTTGTATGTGACAATGGCGCATTTCTCCTGTTCCGCTGTGTACAGCTCAATTTTCCAATAACTAGATATTAAATACATCACTGGGAAGTAAAAAGCTCCTTCCAACTAATCCAAGGCATCTTTAATACGTGGCAAGGGGTATGGGTCCTTTTTGGTAATGCTGTTGAGTTCAGGTAGTCTATTACTACCCATTTAGTATTGTCCTTCTTTTTGACAATCAGAACATGCAAAACCCATGGACTATTTGATAGATTGAGCATCTCTTGTTCAAGCAGATTATTGATATCCTCAATTATTACTTCCTCAGCTGCCCTAGACTGGCGGATTGGCCAAGACCTGATGGGAGGATGATTCCCAGTGTCCATTCAATAGACAACCCCCCGAGTGTATCCTAAGTCATGATTGTCAGCAGCGAAAATCTCCTTATATTTTTAAATGTAGATATTGCTTGATCCTGCTGTTCTTCCAATAACCTGGATAAATTTTTGCGTGGTACCTCTGTCATTAATCCGGGCTGCAAATCAATTGGTAACCCAAATTCATCCAGCAACCTGAACTCATTAACCTAGAGGACCTCCTCAACAGGATCAAGTGTAAATATGTCACTATTTGATGTCAGCAGATTTGCATTGGTTTGTGCTGCAAATTTTCCAACAAAATCTTGATCTCCCTATGTCCTGGGAGTATAATGCCTGGAGCTATGTGAGGCTCAAGCTGTGATTTCTGGTAATGCCCAACAACTTCCCCATAGAGTCCGGCTAGAACTTTTACCTCCAATTTAGTGTTCACTATAACTTGGTGTCTTGAAGGAATAAATATAAGCCCAGAAGCGTGAAGAGGTAACCCTTGATATTTGTATATCTTCTGGGATTGGCTCAGGTCTTACTCTTGAGTTGATGGTAACAAACTGGGATCACCCTGTCACTGTATGCAAGGTTTTTATATCTCATGTGCACCAGATCCTTTGGCACTATGCTGAAGTAAAATAAAGTAGGATCCGCTGTACCAAAAGTTCGAACATCTCCTCTGTCATGTCAATGAAAGCACCAAAGTGTCGCAGAAAGGCGGTTCCAATTAGCAAATTGTAATTACTGTTTTGTAACACTATCACCAGGGCTACCACAACAATGGACCCAAACCACAAAGGTAACGCGCTGTATGCTCCCTCAGAGACTGTGCTATACGCTCCAGCAGTCCTTTATACCATCTGATTTTCTACATCTGGTTTTAATGTCAACTTTGCCACCAGCTTCATAGAAATATGTTGACTAGGGAACCTCTATCTATTATTGCATGGACTCATGTTTTGGCTACAACAATGTCACATTATGTACATTCTGAATCTGTTGAATCTGAACTGGTAAACACATGAGCATTTATAAACTCTCCATTCCCATGGAACTACACAATCTCCTCATCGACTCTAATGTATTCTTTGAGGATAGTGTTGACCAGAAGGGCAAAGCTTACTCCTTACAAGGACGGTGCATTTGCAGATGGGTCCAACTTGTCAGGGGAAACTTAATCAAACATTTGACAAGAGTATAGCTGAGGCTACACTGGAGATCCTTCTGGCACCATGACTTTGGCTTTCCCTCGCATTAAAATATTCTCTCCTCCACCCAGCTGCTGATACAAGAATGTAATGTTGTACAGAGGGACTTCTTCTGAATAGCCTACTACAGGTTTAGGTGGGACGTTTGGGATTGAGATAGCAGAGTTAGAGAGTCCCATCTCTACTCCACTTTGCCTTTTCCCTGATAGTACTTTTTCTGCTGTATGTGATAGACCTGACAATTGAGGCAACCTCTTGCCAGATGCCCAGGGTGGCCACATTCAAAACAACTAAATTTTTAGTGTCTGCATCCTTGATTATTGTAGAATGGGCCTCGCTAATAATTTTATTGTGGGTGATTGGTGTACTTATTCCCCAGTTGGTAGTTGGGCAGTTGGCTATAAGCAGGTCCAGGGACGAAGTTGAACTGATGAGGGTAACTCGGCAGAATCTGAACCAAGTGTCCAAATTTCTCCAGATAAGAAGGTTTGATGACAGCAGCAGTATTATTCCATTCTGTATTGGGTGGAGGGAAGGTTACTGATCTGGCGCAAAAACCGAACAATCTTAAGCAGGGGGACGTCATCATCCAACATTGGGGTCATGACATTGATAAGCTCATGATATGGCTTTGCCGCATAGGTCATCACAATGCACATGTCAGATTTGGATAAAATCCCTGCCCTGATTAACACGTGAGCTCCCACCATAAACTGATTATCAAACGTGGTGAGGGTCTCATTATGCTGAAACCCTAAGGTTAAAAACTCAGCCTTCCAATGCAACATCATTGTGGGCCCTACTAACAACTGCAGCACAGTATCCTTTACCTCTTGATATGAAACAGAACTATTTAAAAAGTAAAAGTTGACGTGATTGGCACTTCCAACATCCAAGGTGAATACTAACAGTTTTGCTTTACATCAATCTAAGGCTTCTTCTGTTATAAACTCAACTCTCTTAAGGAACCCATGAATATTCCCATTGCAATAAAATGGAGGCAGCTTATCATTACAAAACTCCTGAAAAAGCACCTCCTTCCTTTTGAGCACAGCGTCTAAGGTGAGTTTGAGTTCTTCATATTCCACTGGTGCAGTGTGTCATGAAAACCCCTTGTCAAAGCAAGCCAGATATGACATGACCAATGACTGAATTATTTTACCTTATTTGTTATTGATTAATGGCCCCCTGTAGTGAGCACCACTGTTATAAAATTGGCGGTATATTGTAGATACGCCAAAGGGGTTTTTCACAGGGTTAATCCCATTGAGCAATAGAACTGACAATATGATGATTGTCATCCTCAAAACAACATAAACTTTATTAATGTGGAGCAATTTCCCATAGACACTCTTTTATTTAATTTATTATATACAGCAGATACTTTCTGTTCCACTAGCTTTAAACCACCAACAACCTCTTTCTTCAATCTTCTCTTCTTACTGATATATCAGCTACTTTGATCAATACTGACCCTTTTTCTTAGACTATTTGTTCCGCTGTATACTCATTGGTTCTGGCATATTTCGCTATACATTACATTCACAATTGCCCTAGTTTGAGGCAATCCACTCAAAATTCATAGTATGTTAACATCTCATTATTCTTTGTTCATCGACATCACCTTATCTCCTGATTCAGAAAGATCCAAAATATCCTTTCAAACCCATTATCGTCTCATCCTAAGGCGCTCAAATAATCATAACTTATAATCATGATCGCCAGATTCTACCAATTCTGCTATAACAACTTAGGTATTATCATCAAGACGTACATAATCGTGGTATGGCCATATACAGCTTAATAGCTGGAGCTAAGTTCCTTACAATTTTGACACCAACTTCATGCTGCGCCCCCCTGGAGAAGATACAGCCAGTAGTTGAGTAACCATGCCACCATACCAAGATCCTTATCATAGATTGTCCACAATTGTTCAGAGGAAAACTTGAAGGATAAATAAGTGAAATGTGCTCTAATCTATCATGGTCTTGGAGTAACGTGGCCCCACATGTCTGCCATAGATGCATCAAATGCCACAATAAATGGTTGAAAGTGTCATCATACATAAAATAGAAGTGGAGACAAATACCCTCTTGAAGGCATCAAACGCTTTAAGGAAAGCTTCTGTCCATCTTAATGGGACTTTTTAACCTGAAAGGGAGTTGAGGGGTGCTGCCAATCGGTTAATGCAGGGGAAACTTCTTGAAAAGAATATCAGTCCCCAAGAAGCTAACCAGTTATTTCTGAATTGAGGAGGTGGGCCATAAAAGAATAGCTTCAAGTTTTCAGGGGGTAATTATACCCATCTTTCAAGCCAAATTACCCAGGAAGGTGACTTCCTCCTTAAGGAATTCACCTTTTCAGGGCTTGATCAAAAATCCTCTTTTCAAGGGAAGACAGCACAGCTCAAGATACTTGGCATGTTGCTCATGATTATGTAATTTTACCATGATGTTATCAACATATGACATTGCGCAGGTAAAGCAAAGATTGCCAAGGACGTCATCAATAATGTGTTGGAACGTCACAAATACATTTTTAGACTAAAGGGCATTAATTATTCAGGAATATGCCCCTCTTTGTGAAGATTGCTGTGAGCCACTCAAGGTGTAAAATTTTAGAAGCTGTGTACTTGGCTACCCTTAGTATCTAGCATAAGATATAAACTTCCAACTGGGTTGATCTTCTTGGCTCTTAACTCTAAGGAAAAGTTTTTAATTAGACGTTGATTTAAACTATTGTAATAGTAAATCAGTTGGCAAAAGTATGACGACCATTGACCTAGTTGAGCTTCTCAAGACCATCTTTAATATTGTTTCCAAAGCTAGAGAGGTGCTAGCGCTCTCACTCTCTTCACACAGGAGCAAGCGAAGTAACTAGCAAAAGCAAGGTAACCTTTCCCCTCCACTCTTTCTTCAAGGGTTAGCAACAGATAAAATGATAAAATGATTTCTTGACTCCAACTCTATTCCAAGAATATTCATAAAATTAAATCTTATTAATTTGCTATTTTTGTTACTGCTTTTTATATAGAATCAAGGGAATTATATAGGATAAAAGCGTCCAATACCTGTTGATGCACCACTGAGGAAATAGCAGCCGTAACTACTGATTTAGCCCTCTGAGATTGCGCTCATGATGACCTTCCTCATCCACCTAGTCAGGCTGCACCGCTGACAGGGGTAACGACCACTTCTGGTTAATTAAAAAAAGTGTCCCCACAGCCTCAATTTAACTCTGAGTGGAGTAAGCCTACCTGGCTAGCAACCTGTTTAGGTTGTGGACCTTTGCCTATCAACATCATGTTGCATCGCCTAAAAGGGTAAACCTCAAATTTTTAGAAACATTGTTGATGCTTCAGCAACTAAAAATAATTTCTTAGTCAATTAGTGACAAAAACCTGATTGTCTAACGTTATAAAATTTCAATTACATAATCAGCAATCACACCATATTGTAAATACAGTTATTGGGGTTCATCCCCAACGAGATATTAACAATTTTGCAGATCAAATACTGTTGGAATAGTTAATATTCATTAGGGTTAATTCCCATGAACAATAGCAATCACTTGAAAAAATAACTCCCACATCTACTATAGGATCCAGTCCCCTAGTGGGCAAGCAGATTTATTGTAATATAATCAGCTGTTAATGTGGGAATATCAAACTCCAAACATATCCCCCGTTTGATTAGATTACCTAGAAAAAGATAAGATTTTATGGAAGGGACGCAGCCTTGGGAAGGAATAAACATGGAAGGGTATAGACATAATACAAGCATTTTTATTCTAATTTGGTCAAATTTCTAAAAATTCTATTTGATTTTTCTAAACCAATAGCATATAAACTTGGAATGCAGCCTTGGGCCATGTACATCATACTTCAATCTACTTCAGCAGAGCTCATCTCTATCAACAATCAACAATTCTCATTCCAACCTTTGGCAACGTGGATCCTCTTCTTTATTATTACTTGCTGCAACCTCTTTTGAGTGCATTTCCTATGGCATCATGCCGCACCAGGACTATTTCAGTCATCCTTGCTGACAATATGAACTGGTCCACATGTTTGACCCCAGGATAGGTATCAATGTCTCCTCGTTGTTCACAGTTACTCATACTTGACTTGGCTGAGTCCTGTTCTAGCACCCTGGGACTACCCACACAGCAGACCCAGTTTCAACCTGAGCTGGTCCTATCAACAACAAACGCAGTTTTCTGATTCCACCAAACTTATCACTATGCTCATCATAGTACATTTCTCTTCTCCCCACTTAATAATGGAGGATGGGATCCCCACTAGATCTTCTTGACTGTGGCAACAAAATAAAACTCAAATTTTTATATAAATTTTTACAATTTTTAAGGATGATTTCCTTCTTAATAGATTTTTCATATAATTTTTAACTCTGTCATTTTTTTCTGTTTTTTATCATATCATTTTTACATTTTTTTTCTTGCTCTTTATTTTTTTCTTAAGTCCAATACTTCAAGTACTTAGCATGGACTTGGTTTAGGTATATGACCAACCACAATGTTCTTTATCATGTAGGCATCAATTGCCAACTTGGCAATAATCTCATATGAGCCCAACTGTAGGGCGTCCAACTTTTGTTCTTCCTAATCCATGGGTATCAAAAATGGCTCCTATCTCCCACATGGTATTATTTCAGCACTGGCGATTTTTTTCATCCATTTTCCTTGCTCTGATTCTTTTCTTTGGTGTAAAGAAAGCCTGAGATTGCAAATTAATCATAATACTAGCCAACCAAGTTAGGTATTTTTCTGAACACATTTTAAAGATGGTTTAATGATGAAATGCAAAACTAACTGTGGTGTGGCCTTACATCCATATAAAAGTTCATATGGTTTTTTCCTGTTGTTATATGACAACTAATTGTTAGAATTATTGCCCACCTTTTCAGCTGTCTATATTACCATGGATCACTATGGGATAATTCCCTATAGTGAGTGAATTAGATATCAGTTGACCTCAATTTTTGGTTAATACTGTTTGGGGGATTTTAGGAAATTCGCCTGGTTCAGATCCATCAGGGATCAATCTGGGTGAATGCTAAGATCTCGTCAGGCAGAGTTGCTAATGAAATGGGGCATCTGATAGTTGATCAATAATTAACTATCAGGTGTACCAATTGGGATCAGTTGTGTTTCATCAATGACCAATTAATAATTTAAGGAGTGAGTTGTGAGGCGAGCGATGCTACCTGCAACTAGTGAATTGATAAGTTGGTTCACGACCTGCCCTAATGGGGTAACAAGTCCCATTACCTAAGCAGGTTGCTCACCAAATTTGGTTGATTCACTGGGATTGAGTAGAAAACGTTAGGGAAAGGTTTTTTAAATTTTTCCATTTAAGATCTTGAGTAGTCCAATGCTGGGATCTTAATCAGGATGGGAAAGACCATCTTTGATGAGATAATGAAGGGTAATTCGATGCCAACAGCTGCCATTTCCATAGCTGAGGCGCCAACCAGGTGTTAGGCGCTGAATTCCCTCTAGAAAAACCCCAAAAATTCACTTAATAGGAAAATTAGACTTTATGGCTTAATAAAGAAAAAAAACCAGATTTTAGAAGAATTCATCATTATTCTATTTATCTTTAAAGAAATTATTGCTATGTGCTTTAATCAAAAACTCTTCAATTGGGTAAATGTAAAGATTGAGAATCCTGAGAAGAGAAGCTGAGGTGAGATAAGAATTGCTTCTGACTTTGTGTCACCAGAGGAAAGGTCGTAAACTAGGATCTGAGCATGGATCAAGTTAGGCGGATAAGGGAATAAATCCCTACTGAAGACATCAAGAGTATTTTGGGGAGGAATATAGATCAAGCGTTGAACCACAAACTAGTGATCTATTTAATTATGGATAATATTCTTCATACTATTATCAATTTTATATTATATATCATCAGCTGACGCAAGGAGTGCACAAACCAAACCTGTGCAGTTATCAATTAGGGGTTATTATTTGTGAAAGAGCAGCGAAGCCCCTAGATTTTTAACACTGATACTTTGGGCAGAAGTAACTGAACGCAGAGAGTTTCCCAAGCAGAAGTTTTTCCTATAAACAATTTTCTCAGCATCATGGCTAGAGTTCCATTATCTCTTTCTACCATTCCATTTGTTTTAGGGTGGTAGGAAATAGATACCAAACCTCATATTCCAATTAGTTTATACAGTCTTGGAATCATGTAGGACGTAAAGTTGGTTCCATTGTCACTGTTTTTTACTTTCAGGAATTCATGATGGTATACTACTTGGTTCAAAATAAATTTTGGCGTGCTTGTAGCATTTACTCTGTACAAGGCTTTATATCAACTTAATCAACCAGAAAGTCTATTGCAATTATGATGTACTTTAAAGCCCTAGTACTATCACTCAAGGGTCCCATAACATCTATGGACACCGTGTGCCAAGCAAGCCCTGTGCATACTATCCAGTACCCATTGCATTCTTGTGTGGCTTGTGGAGTTAGAATTCCATGCAACAGGCTAAAAATTTGCAACATCATAGTTGATTGATTCCCTGTAATTGTCTGGTGTAAATGATCCATGGGTTTTTTTAGACCACCATGTCCAATGACTTTGTTTGCAGCTTGGATGATTTTCACTCACTATGACGGTTTAGGGAATAAATACCATTTTCCATCAATCAACTTACATATTTGTTTGTTCTTAATTTTGGTATTCTACATTTCTTTTTTCAGCGCATCTTGAATCTCTCAGGGCTCATCTCCAATATTCCATCGATCAACAGTTGGAATAAATTCTACCAATTGATGATATATAATTGAATGGCAGGCAATCACAATAGTCCATCAGAATTTTGATGTTCTTCTCCTGCTCAGTCTATAATCTTAAAATTATAGGTTTGCAGCTTTAAAGCCCATTGAACCAGTCACCCCTCTGGTTTCTTAAGGTTATGTAACCAGCATAAGGATGAGTGGTTGGTTATGACCTTAAAGTGTATCCCATGTGTATACACTCAAAAAGGTTAAGGCATAAGTCACCATGAAGTACTTGCTCTCTGTCACAGTGTAGTTACTTTCTGCTTGCACTAGTGTCCTGCTCACATATGCCACCAAATGCTATTCCCCCATTGTTGTCCACTTGACTTAAAACGATGCCAATCGCTATTAACAAAGAACCAGCATGTAAGATAGTTCCCATTTATAATTCAGTATTTCAACTCAGGACTACTCATCAGGTATTTCATTAGCACATTAAACGATTCTTGGTCCTCATCATTTCACACAGATCCTCATTTAGATCTTTCAGTAGGTGGAATAATGGTTCAGTGATTCTGGCAAAATCCTTAATGAATTATCAGTATTAGCTGGCCATCCCAAGTAATACTTATATATCCTAAACATTCTTTAGGATCATTATCTGCTCAATGGCTGCTATCTTAAGCAGTTTAGGCTGTAACCCATAATTGGTTATTACAAGCTTAAATATCTAGGCTTTTTTTGAAATAATGGCATCTCATTGGCTTGATTTTCAGTAATGACATTGCTAGGCACTTGAACGCTTTTTCCAAGTGCTCCAGGTGATCAGTAAATGTCCTGCTGAAGATGTTGATAATTTCTAAGTATACCATGACACAGGACAATTTTTAATCACTTAATATGGGCTCCATTACCCTCTGGAATTTCTCTGGTGCGTTGCACAATCCCTGGGACATTCTGTTTAGCTGGTACAATCCTTGTTGTTGATTATCACACGTTTCTCTTAATTTTCTTTTGGCAAATCAATCTGCCAATATCCTAAAATTAATTTCATTGCCTTAAATATACTTGTCTTCCCCTAGGCGATTAGTACATTATCATATCTTGGCAGTGGATTTGAATCCATTTTTTGATTTATTTAATTGGCAGTAATTGATCACCACACAATTTGATCTGTCTTTTTACTTCACAATAAGGATCAGACTTACCCATGGACTTGACAACTGAATGAGGAGCCTATGCTCAACCAGTTAGCTATTTCTTCACTGACTACTGCTTCAGCATCCCTAGATTGGCAGACAGGTCTTATTTGTATCAATTTATATTACCACTATTGACCTCATGGATCACATTTTTAGCGCATCTGAGGTCATGGTCATCGTGGACAGATATCACCTGGTATTTTTTTAATAATCAGAGCACCTTTTCTTGTTTTCATTCCAATAAATCAGCCAGTGGCTCGTTATCAAACAATACATTTTTTTGGCAACATCCACCTTTAATTCCATTTCAGGTAACATACCAAAGTCATGAAATTCACTTAGTACCACCATCTGGATTAAATGCACAAATGCAATGACTCAAATTTTATCTATTTTCATCAGTTTTTGACAAGATTGGCCAATAGTGCTCTTTATTTGCTGTGACCTGTCATTATAATCCCCATCACCCAATAGCTTTATCCTCAATTTATACCATAGTCTAGCGACTTCTCCATACACATTGTTATGGGATTTATCACAACAACTCTGTATTAACTATAATTTGCGTTCCTGACAGAATGAAATTCAAAATTTTCATCCTTAATGTTATTTTATGATTTTCAAAATTCTTTTTGAGTATTTCTCTCCGTTCTCATAAAATTGCCTTGTACTGAATGAGAATGATGACATTGTTGTAATTTTACAAAAGTATTTCTTTTTGTATCAGAGTTTCTCCTTTCCACTAATATACAAAGGAAAGAGTTTGCCCCAAATTGTTAGGTTATTCTCCTCAAAATCACACTTGATACCATACTTTTTATAAAAAACTGTCCCAATGAGTATGTCATAATTTTAATTAGTCAACTCTATGGCAGGAGCTGATATCACCAACGATTTAGACTGAAGTGGTAGTGCATTGTGTGCTCAACAAGATATTGTAGTTTTTGTCCACAGCTTCATAAACTTTCTGGTGCTCTAAATCTAGCAAAATATTCATTCATCTTACTAATATTGTCAAAAACGATATTGATGGGCGCTCCACTGTCAATTATAGCTCATACTCTTATTTGATTGATTATGATGTCTGAATATGTACACTAAGGGTTTTGCAATAGTGTGCTTACTAAGTCAATAGTGGCACTATTTGCTGAATCAAGGATATGGATTAATTATGCAGCTAAATCAGAAACTGATTCTTTAATTGCGTTTTTAGGTAGATAAACGTTTGACTCATAATTTTCATTTTGAAGAACTTTTTAAGTGTTTTTAGAAGATCTAACCTTTTCCGCCAGCTGATGAGCATACAGCTGATAAAATTCTTACACGATTTTGGGGTCAATCACTTCACTTTTTCTTGAGTATTTGCATTTAAATCCAAATTTATCACTTGGTAAAGCGGATCAGATGTGTCTTCTTTCACAGAAAAATTATATATATATAATTCACTGTTCAAGGTATAGGGGGAACAGGTTTTATAACAGTGCTATAATGTTCCCTATATAGAATGCTAGTCCTTTTCTTGACTCTTTACCATTTTCCTTCTTTTTAGCCTGAACCAAATTCACTTGTTCCTTAAGCTTCTTATCCTGACATTGAGAAACTACATGACCAGTTTTTACATTGGTAGCAGCAGATTAAGTTCTACCTGATCGTTTCTGTCCTTTGAGTTTATTCCCCATTACAACCCAATTTAAGTTCCTTATTGGTCTCAAAAATAGATAATTATTTGAGCTTTGATCTGAATAATTTTAAAAATTCAATTTGGTGCTTGAACTTTGCTCTTAACATCTTGAGATGATCCACCATCTGTGATGTAAAAGTTTAGTTCAAAAGTGCTGATGCCATAATAAAATGCAACTTTCTGTGGGTCTGAAGCGCCGCCTGCATAGCTATGCATGCATTGAAATCTGATAATACTTTTGCACCAGCCAGGATCTGTTATTCCTGGTAAATTAGTTGGCAAAAGCAGCCAACGTCTCGTCCATATGAATTAAATGCCAATAAACTGCTGTTTATGGTTGGCTATTCAAGCAAGGCTACCACATTCAGCCCTGATAGCTTCCTTAGCTTTAGAGTGTGTTCAATTGTCCCCGTCAAGATGAGGCAAACCAGATTCTGAATATCAGTGGTAACAGGTCGTTATGGTTTCCACTTTTTGTCAGTCCCCATATCCAAGCTTTGACATCTTGATTATGCAGAAAAACACCAGTGCGTTATCTCAGTGATATGTGAGTGATTTTGTTCTATTTCAAAAATGCTTCTGTTTCTCCTCTGGAATGAGTTTCCTGCCCAATGACCCAACTAACTATGGAAGTATCTTTGGGAGTCATCTCTTACATTGCAGAGAATGATTTAGGCATATTTCCCTGTGGGATATTTTCCCAATTGGAATTTTATGTATATTATCATCAGCTTTATTCACCTCCATTTAAGCGCAGTCATATTTGTGATCTTAAAGTTCCTCTATGCACTTCAGCATTACCGCTATATATTCCTGAAGCCAGCGGAAGCTTTATCTGTCTGATTTTGTATTCAGTCTTTTGAAACAAGATCTCCTTAGTTGATTCACTCTCATTTTGCTTAAAGGAGGTGACCTTCTCTTGGAGATCATTTTTTGACTTTCCTGAATCTTTCAATCTCTTCCTTGGATTTAGTTACTCACTCTTCCATAATAGTCAGATTATCTTATGACACTGAGATCATAACATTCTGTTTAATATTTTCTAATTCCGTCCAGAGTTTCCTAAGTTCTCTGTACAGCATCTTTTACCTTAATTTTCAGCTACCCTCTTTAGTGAGCACCAAAATGTTGAATTTTATGAGCTGTGTGCTTTCACCCTTAGTAATTAGCACCAATTATAATGTTCCAACTAAGTTTTTCACCTTCAATTCAACTATACTGCACATACTTATAAATAAGCGGTGATATAAATCATTGAAATAGTTAAATATGTTGACAATAGTATGACGACTATCGCCCTAGTTAAGATTCCAAAGACCAACTTAAATTGTTGTGTTCAATGCTAGACATGTGCTAACGCTCTCACTCTCTTCATGCAGGAGCAGGAGGTGTAACTTGAAAACATAAGGGAACCTTTCCCTTCAATTCTTTTTCTCAAGAGTTAACAACAGATGAAATGGATAAAGAGAATCTCTCTTTATATCAAATTTTATTCCAAGAATATACAAAATGATTTATAAATCTCATTAATTTGCTATTTTTGTCAATGCTTTATTTACATAGAATCATGGTAATTTAATAGTGTAATAAACGTTCAACCCCTGTTGATGCCCCACAGGGGAAATGGCAGCCGGTGCTTCTGATCAGTCCTCTGAGGTCGCACTCACAAGGACCTTCCTCATCCATCTAGTTGGGTTGAACCGCCACCAGGGATAACAACCTCTTCTGGCTAATTTGATAAAAGTGTCCCCACAGTCTCAATTTTAACCTAAGCGGAGTACCCTTGTTTGGCTAGCAACCTGCTTAGGTAATGGGACCTTTACCTTTCACCAGCAGATTGCATCACCTAAAAGGTTAAGCCGCAAGTTGCTTCCATAAGCATTATTAATGTTTCAGCAACTATAAAAAATCTTTTAGTTAATTAGTGACAAACCCAATTGACTAACATGATTAAATTACCAATTATTTAAATGGCGATCACACCATATCTTAAATGCATTGTTAGGAATCATCCTTGATATGACATTAACAATCTTGCAGATCAAAACCTGGCAGATTAGTTATATATAATATCTAATTCCTCAAACAATAGTTATCATTTTGAAATGATAACTCCAACATCCACTAACGGAACCAATTCCCTGGTGTGAAAGCAAATTTATTGTAATCTAATCATCTGGGTAATATGGGCATATTAAAATCCCAACTCCTGGCCTTCCAATACCTTATAACATTAATGAGTTTACAAGGTCGCGTTTATATATCAACCAGGACTTTTCAATTGCCTGGAAGATTGTTTTCTCCAAGGGCAGGGTTAAGTGTCATGCATGGTGATGTTGTTAAGATGACATAATCCATACAAGTCCATAAGCTGACATTGGCCTTCTGTGCAAAAAATATAGGCAAAGCAATGGGCGAGGATTTCTGTGATATTTATCCCTTCTGGAGAATGTCTTCAAACCAAACCTCCAAAGAATTATCTTCTTTTTTAGGATATGTAATATAAGTTGTTGCAGATAAGCCCACAAGTGGTGCTTACCAGGATAGTGTCTGTAACTTTCCCATTTCCAGAGAGGTGTTGTGAGATGCATAACCACACCGCCAGGGAAACACTCATTAGTATTATTTTAATCAGGACACCGTGAAGGGTTCTGGAGCCAAAGTAACCCAGGGAAAGGGTATACAACGCAGTATATAGTAGTTTTAACAAATAAACTTCAACATCTGGGTGGACCCCACAGGGGAGGCCCTAACCAAGAGGGGATCTGTGCTGGAGTGTTTGGGTGTCCCAGTCTGGAGGGGACCAGGGGTCCCAATGGTCAAAAAATCTGGTAGATAATTTATAAAAATAAAACAGCCAACGTTATTAGTGACCTCCCTAAGGAGGTCCATGCACAGGTTCACCCAAGAAACCATATAAAAAACGTAAACTAATGGGGATTTTATTAAGGAAAGTTGACCAACAAGGAAGGTTGGTCTCAAGGAAACATACTTTAATAATTGGGAGGAATCATCAATTAGCAGAAGTGGTGCTAAGCCTAAATGCACCAATAGGTGCATGCTTCCATTAGCCAGGGTACTGTATCTTTTTTTAGTACTAGATGGTCCCCTAGGGTACTGTATCTTGAGATTGACCAAACTCAAACTATTGATTGTAGGAAAGGCTGACCAAATTTAGAAATTTTAAAAATCAAACAGGTTTTTAAACCTCATTTGCCAAGAAATTAAATTAAAAAGTCATTATTTGTAATATAGCTGATGCGTTTACTACCCTTGCTGTAATGCAAGGCTGAGCATCATGCAAAGCCCCAGGACCAATCTGGGCATAACTTACCTGAGCTCAGTGTTATTCCTAGGTATGTTTTAGGTCAGATAGGCCTTGAAGTTTGACCCTTTTGGCCTCCTGACGACCATCTTATCCTTACAGTTGGTACCCTGTTGGGGATTAAACTGCGATGATTAAATATAGAAATACTGAGATTCAGTGTTTGGTCTAATGAAATTGTAAAAACCCCATTGGAGATATCTAATTCTCAGATAGACTGACAATCAACCCTTTGGAGCTATTGGCCTCCTCTGAAGGATGAGGCTAAGCAATCTGAAGGGGATAAACATCCCAAAAGAAGGTTGATCTCATCTAATAAGAACTTTATTAGATCTGACCATCACAAGTATATTAATAATAATCAGCAATATTGGTCACCTATTAGAAAAGATCTTACCTCAGATAAAGCATGAAAATCTTAAAAAGAACTACCAAATCTACCCCTATAAATATCCCTCATTTCTAACTAATAAAGTACCTCTATTTTTGTCTCATGTAGCTCAATCTTGATCTATTATAAAGAATTCTGTAATTCTGATTTGAATGAATTATTGCAACGGAACTAATAACTCCTTTGCGCTTGTTTATATCCTTGCTATAGCCACAGAACTAATAATTTTATAGCCTTTGTAGCGCCTGAATTAGTAATTTCTAACAAAATTTCAATACTGGCGCTCCCTGTCAGGTCTGCTTCTGAGGCTACCTGGCGAAAACATACTTTCACGACGATGAATATGTCTAGCAAAGAAAGCCCCTCTTCTGAAGAATCAATGAGTATCACCCAATGGGTACACTCCAATAGGCAGTAGATGCCTTCTGCTAATATCAGTAATCTTCAATTTTGAGCTTCTATGGACTTGGCCATTGAGGCCCTGACCAAGATAAATATTAAATTTTATATGCAGATGTAAAAAACGGTCAAAGGCTTAATGGGGGTTATCCACCCTGGTTCGCGTCCTAACTGAGATCAAGTTTCTAAGGTTGCTGCTAATATGATGGACCTATACAACAGAGCGGTGTTGCAACATACTAAAGTTGGTTTGGCTAGAACAGAGCAGTACCTCTGGCAGTATGTACATCCCGCCATTCATCACGTACTCAAGATTTTGGTGTTGCATCATCTCAAGATCCAACGCCAGTTGAACCTGGTGCAACTTTCATTCTCAGCTATCCTCTTTTTTTGAGATGGCTTCTAACTTTGGTTGGGATAATTGAGAAGCCATACTCAATAATAGAAGGGAAATCAATGATCTACATAACCATCTGGTGATAATTGACAATGGAGTTGTGGGGTACATTGGCCAAGAAATATCTCAACAGGTTAGTATAGTAGCTAATCCTATTCACCACCAGATCACTACCCTTGAAGATGATATTACTAGACAACTGGGAAAATTGCAGGCCCAACATGAGGAACGCTTTGTTGAGCTTGACGGGCTACTTCAACAGCTTGTCTGAATTGTGGATACTATCAGAGAAGGTGGACCCAGCCCAGCTGGTCCTCCTGGATCTCTGGGATCACCTAGTTCTACTTCAGTGACCCCAGGACCCCCTGGTGAACGGGGTCCTCAAGGCCCTGCGGATCAACAAGGCCCACCTGGGCCTGCTGGTCGTGATGGTTTGCAAGACCCCCCTAGACCTCCTGGTCCCCCCAGCTCAACGCTTTCAATTCAAGATTCTGAACCTTCAAGTCTACTAGTATCAAGAGTACAGGCGTTAGAAGCCCAAATCTGAGCCATAGCTCAAGGATGTTTCTTATCTCTAGAAGGCCTTTAAACTGACCTGGAATATTCTCTAACCAACTTATTAGATGGCGTTGATAATGCTCATCATCTATGTGATGCTAACCAAACTACGCAAGAAACCCAGTTTGCAAGGTTAAACACTTCCATTGAATGGTTAACTGCTAAATGTAGAGTACTCAAGAATAAGCAGGAAGAGATGCTCACTGCAATTTCTAGCTTAAATCAAACGCCTGAAAATGATCATCTTACCCAATGGGTTTTAAAATTTACAGGATGATCTTAACCATTTAAGGCAACAAGTTGACTGAATTCCCACTCAAGCCCATATCCCAGAGTCCAAACCCTCTAAAGCTGATCTGGTCATGGTATAGGGTGTACATGTCTTGATCAATGAACCCAACACTTTCATACCTACCTTTAAGGATACTTTTGAGCTGGGTGAAGGTAGGATTATTTTTTTCTATTTATCTATGAGTGAGCAATGTACAGGGCGACAGATCAACAGAAAGTTTGGCATATCACCTCTTGTCTAAGCTGGTTCACTCTAGAAATTATGGTTCCTCACCTTAAGGTTTATAATACGTGGGCTCAAGTGAAAACCGCCCAAATTAAGGAATTTGGGAGTGATCAAATACTATCTGTCCAAAAGCAAGCCTTTATGAGCATCCAAATCAAGCGGGGAGAGTCGATCCAAGATTTTGCTAAGAGATTCTATCATGAGGCCATTAACTCTCACTACTTGTGATTGTATTTATATAAATGATGCCATTTCAGCTGTAATGAGTGCGTTTGCTTCCCGTACTCAATTGCTACTACATTTAAAATCACTTAAAACAACTTTTAGATCTATTCTTAACATCAAAGAGGCTTTTATGGAGATTATACTGGTGTGGTACATCTAATCTCCACTAATAACCCTCACTCCTATATCTGTGCAATGCCGCCTAGACCCAAACCTAAACCCAAGAAAGATCCTTGCAACTATTGCGGTCTAGTATTTCATATGGAAACTCAATGTTGGAAGAAGCAAGTGGAAGAGTTGAAAAAAGAGGAGTCATCATAGGGCATGAGGCTCCCTGTGCTGACCTACCTCCTGTGCCTCAATTGCAATCTTTTAATACACCTAAAGACTGTTATGTGATATCCGCTCCTGGTGAACTTGATATCCCTGATAGAATATCCAACAAAGATATAATTTCTTCTTATGCTTCTGTTTCTTCTTCTAATTCAATTCGACCATTTAGGCCCTCATTAATTTTAATCCCGCACTTTAGCACTGATATGACCTGGGTGGAAGTCATAGTGCTTAAGGTGAAAGCTTTGGTTATCATTGATATGGGATCGCCTATAATTGTGATCTCATCCAGATTTATGAAAAAAATAAAAGTGGCGCCGGACTTAAACCATTCTCAAGACTAAAGAACTGCTGGTCCTTCATACATTAAATTTATAGGAGCTTATTCTTCTCTTCCAATGCGTTGTGGAAAGTTAGTTGTTTCAGACCCTGCAGTAGTGTTGGACAATATCTGCTATGACTTGCTCTTGGGAACCAAATTTCTCATTGACTTTGATGCGATAATCAGTCTTAAGGACAATTACCTTTCTTTAATTGGGTACCAAGTACCTTTAATTTTACAAGATGTCCCCAATAGCAAAGGTAAACTCAAATGACGCGTTTGCTTATTAGAATATCCTACTTCTATCTATCGTCTTGAGTACCAAATTTTGGGACTGAGAACTATTTTTCCACCTCCATTAGCTTTTGCCTCTTAAGGGATGCCTTTATATTCTAACAATCAGATTATTATTCCTCCAAAAGCTCAAGTCATAATTGATACTATAGTATAAATATTTGTACCCACTGATCATGTATTATAGATTTCTGGTAACAGAAATCCCTCTAATTTTGAGGCCTTGACATGCCCCAGTATCCTTGATCCCACTTACAATGGGGTAGTTTTAGTCTTACTAGCTGATCTCACCTCTTGACCTATGCAAGTGAATCAAAATAAAACTATCGCTTATGTGCGGCCTACTCCAGTAAATGAAATTTTACCCATCTTTGGATGTGGGGGATTTATGTGAGTTTGGGTTGGAAGAACCACTTATCATTGCTAGAGTTGACATCAAATTTGGAGATTCACTCACTCCAGAACAGTAGCATGAAGCTGAGGCTCTGATTGGAGAGTATGTGGATATATTTGCCAAAGGTCCTAAAGATTTTGGGCTAATGAAAGATGTGCAGCATCAGGTGAAAACTGGGGATACTCCCATACTTGAGCTCAGCCTTATTGCAAATCTAAAGTCAAAGGGGCTCAGGATTCAGTGGAATTGAAACAACTCCTCGATACGGGGCTACTAATGCCTTCTAATTGTCCATGGGCTTCTCCTCTACTATTCATCCAGAAAAAGGATGAGGGTCATAGAGTGGTTATGGACTATCGTCAGCTCAATGCTTTTACCCAAAAGGCCTCTTATCCTCTACCTTACATTGATGAATCATTGAGACTATTGTCTGGGTCACAATTCTTCTTAGCTATGGACCTTTTGAGTGTCTATTGTCAAATTGATTTGGCTCCAGAAGACCATCAAAAATGCGCCTTAATCTCTAGTGAGGGGTTATTTGAGCCTACTCATATGCTGCAGGGGCTTTGTAATTCCCCTGCTACTTTTTAACAGGCCATGGATGGTTTATTTGAGGATTTAAAACTTTTCTGCTTTTTGGTTTACTTAGATGATGTTACTGTTTTCTTTCACACTTTTAATGAGCATTTGGCTCATTTAAAGGAAGTATTTGGTTGGATTTATTGCACTTTGCTTAAGCTAAAACCATCTAAGTGTGGTTTTTAAAACTGAGATGGAATTCTTAGGCCATAAATGTAATCACGATGGGATTTTACCCTTATCTAATAAGATACAAGCTATTTTGGACATGCATGGCTCTAAAAGCTTGCACATTATTTAAGTGTTTTTAGGGATGATCAGTTATTACTAATAATTCATACCCCATTTTGATGAGATTGCAGAGTCTTTAGTTTAATTATTTCACGAGGAAGCTCCTTTCTTAAGGAAAGAATTGCAGCAGCAAGCTTTTGATCTTTTGTGCAAAGCCTTAATTAGTACCCCAAAAATTAGCCCTCCCTGATTTTTCCAAATCCTTTATCTTATTTACTGATTCCAGTGATATTGCTATTGGGGCCATTCTGGCTCAGCATGATACCAACCTGGTTGATCGTCCCATCGCATATTATAGTAAAACCATTTCCAAGGAAGAACACAATTATAGCATTACTGAGTGGGAATGCCTCATAGTCCTATCTGCCATCAAGCATTTTCGCCCTTACCTCTATGGCAAACATTTCACTATTGTCACAGATCACGCTTCCTTGAAATGGTTACAACAAATGAAGGATCCAGACGGGCGCTTAGCTAGATGGGCGTTAAAACTTCAAAATTTATGACTTTACAATTCAACATTGTGCTGGAGCTATACTCCAAAATGCTGATGGACTTTCTCAATTACCTATACTAACGTTATTCTCTACTGAGGAGGATTGTATCTATGATCCAATTGGCAGACATGATCTCTGGTATTGTGAATCTAAGGATGTTATAGCGAAGCTACAATCCTTAACTGAGGATACTCAAGTTAAAGAAGATTTCTTATTAAAGAAGTTATGATCTAAATGGTTGCCTTTTATTTGGCCCTCTGCGAGGACTAATACTATTATGGAGGCTCATTAAACTGTAGGTCATGTAGCTGTTGCTAAGACTTTACAGTGGTTGAAAAATCATTGTTACTGGAATAACATGCTGGAAACTGTACATGATGTATTGGAGACTTGTCTCACTTGCCAACAACAACATAATGGAAATCTGATGTACCAATACAAAATTGTGGGACCTTCAGAACCTTTTACTACTATGAGTATCAATGTGGTGGGCCCTCTACCTACTGTCACTATTTGGACATCGTTATATTATATTAGATATTGACCATTTTACCAAATGTATTGAAGCTGTCTCTGTTTCTACGGTCACCTCTAAGGCTACTGCGTCTTTCTTTTTTAAGCAACATTTTTACCCATCATGATAGCCCAAAAGTTCTATTATCAGATATTGGCCAACTTTATTTCTCAGGTGGTATCTGAGCTTACTAAATTAAAGGGTACCTATCGGTTTTTATGACCCCTTACAATCCTTCTACTAATGATGCAGTCAAATGAGCAAATTGTACACTTGTAGCCATTCTTCAAAAGATGGCCTCCAACGATCCTAGTAGATGGAAACTCCACTTACCTAGTGCGATGTTAGCCTATAGGGTTAGCTACCATCATATAATTGGAATGTCTCCCTTAAAGGCTCTTTATGGCTGGGATACTATTCTATCCTCAAGTGTACAACCTATACTTGATGATGCTACCCCACAGACTACTGATTTAGCTATGAGAAGACTAACTGATGAAATCATCTGAGTACAAGCTTTAGCTTCGAGTTCCCTTGCTGCAACTACCTTAAAAGAGGGAATTAGAACCAACGCTAGTCAACCTACGTTACCTGAATATCAAGTTGGGGATCCTGTACTCTTCTATAATTATAGACCTGGAGGAAGGATTTACAAACTTGATACCTTATGGGCTGGTCCTTACCACATTATTTAATGTTAGGTTATTGAATACTCCATTGCAGCTATTGATAATGGTATTGTTATCAGTAGAGTTCATAGTAGGCTTCTTTGTAAGTATGTGCCCCCTAGGCAAGACCTTGAGGGGGGCATTGTTGGAGATTCAACTTGATGACCAAAAATAATCAAGATTGAGATTTGGTATCTCAGTCTAATGAGATTGTAAAAACCCTGTCAGAGATATCTGATTCTTGGATAGACTGACAATCAGCCTTTGGAGTTATCAGCGTCCTCTGAAGGATGAGACTAAGCAATCCAAAGGGGTAAAACATCCCACAAGAAGGTCAATCTCATCTAACAAGAACCTTATTAGATATGACCATCACAAGTATATTAATAATAATCAGCAATATTAGTCATCTATTAGAAAAAATCTTACCTCGGGTAAAGCATGTAAATCCTTACAAAGAGCTACCAAATCTACCCATATAAATATCTATCATTTTTAACTAATAAAGTACCTCTATTTTTGTCTCACGTAGCTCAATATTGGTCTATTCATAAAGAATTCTGTATTTCTGATTTGAATTAAATATTTCAACGGAACTAATAAATTTATTGCGCTTGTTTCTATCCTCACTAGAGCCACGGAACTAATAATTTCATAGCCTTCAAAGCCTGAATTAGTAATTTCTATTGATTGCCAATAACCCCTCAATCATGTCATCAAGCCATGACATTAACCTCTTGTTCTTTTGGGGCTCCACCCCCCTCCAGGGGCTTTTGCCAGGGAAAAGTTCTTGTGAGCTAAAGCCAAATTCATAGCAGCGATGTTTTGCTGAGACTTGGGTCCTGCAGCCTTGGGAAAACGCTTGTGGAAAACTTTGATCAAATCCTGGTCATGGGCGCAGTTGCATGCTGGTACCCAACTGTTACACTGTGTCAAATCCTTTTCAGGATGCTAAATACTCAAGCCTTCTTCTGACTCTGCGTGAGGCTACAATCTCCTCCACTTCCCACTCCAGCGTCCATCCAAAAGATAAGCATCTGGGGTCTCTGGTGGGGGGCCCTCAAACAACATCAGCTTTCATTCATAAAAGACTGAAAAGATCCAGAATGAGGGGTGGAGATCCAACTATTTTGAGGCGTAGCCCTCCTTTCTGACAAAGCGGTAAGGCCCAATCCTCTTTGGTCCCAGCTTCTTGCATGGCTGATTATTAGGGATGTTTCTAGTGTTAATCATCATAAGATCTTCCTTGTACGCAGGACCCACTCATCTCTTCCCATCTGAGTTCTTCTTATAAGCTTACATAGCTTCATCCAAGTTTGTGATCAACCCCTGTAAACTTTCTTGATCATTTTTTCAAAGTCCACCACCACTTCCACTTTGGATTCACAACTGGGCTCCATGTTAAAGGTGGTATTAAAGCCATAGTTGGCAAAAAAGGGGGAACAACCAATTGATGCATGTTGGGCTTTGTTGTAGCTAGTTTTGGGCCATGGGGAGGTGGGAAACCCAGTTTGAATGGTCCAGGGCGGTGTAACATTGCAGGAGCTGTTCTAAGCACTGGTTCACTCATTCAGTCTTTCCATCTGATTGGGGCGATAAAAAGTTGAACAGAAGGGATAAATTTGAGGAGTCTTACACAACCCTTCCCAAAAGACAGAAGTAAACTGTGGCCCACAATCCCTAATTATCTCTTAGGGACCCCATGAAGAGCAAACACATAGATATGATAAGCCTAGCAATCTCTGCCGTGATTACTGTGGTTCTGCAAGGGATAAATTTGGCAAACTTTGTAAAATGATCCACCACTACCGTGATAACATCATAACCATCAGATGCAGGTAATTGTCAGGGTAAAGCCTGACATTAGTGGCATTCCTGAGATTTCATATATTATTTAAAAGATCAAGAGAATTTTGTGCTGAAGTTGGATCGACTGATTACATATAAAACCATATTTGTAATGGGTTTTGCTAATTAATCACTTAAATTACCCTAATTGTGATGATATTGAGTCAATTAATCGCACCAAAATGAATTTACGCTGAGACTGAGACAATTCCCACTGCTTTCAAAATCATATGCAAGGCTCAATCCCATAGCTCAAAATAAGTATATTGCTCCGTTTAAGAACTAATCAAGCTTGGGTAAGTCCAGGAAGTTGGATGGGATATAAAACTAGGCCATTCATATGGTTAGTCTTTGATGTCAATAAACTATTATCACATGCTAATTCCTTAAGTACTTAGTTTTTTATACTAGTTTAATACATTGTTTAGTAAACAAGCTACACAGTAAACCCAATTATTTTATAAAGCCTACACCAATTTGTACAGTTCCTACCTTCAATTCTGAAAATCTTTTATCCATGAGTACAGAAACATCTACATTTGAACACCCCTCTTTCATTACTTCCACGCCCAAATATAGCTGGTGTACTATCTTTAACATAAATGGGATTGATTGAAGCAGTCCTTCCTTCTTTAGGATTAAACCGCCCAATTGCTCTTTCTATACACTAGATGGTGCGCACCGCCCCTTTGGTATAATTGACTTTTAGCTAAAAATTAGCAAGTTCACTGCTTTCTATCTCAACCTGGGATAAAGTAGTACCAATCTCTGACAGTAATTCCAGATTAAAATTCACCAATACAAAAGTCCAAGGCCCTTCAGCCTTTTGAATTGATTCTAACAACCCCCACGAGGGGCTGGAAATTCAGCTTCATTTGATTGTAGACCAGGCACTCCTTACAATACATGGGAACCTGTGTAACTAATTACTTCCAGTTATAAGTGCGGCAGATCAGCTTCAGAATCTTCGCCTTCCCAGGATGGCCAACAGTGATTCTGTCATGATGGTCCCAGATGATTTCCAGGAGAAGTGATCCTGCAGAAAACCATAGGCGCCCTGAAACCACACCATTTCCTCATTCACGTGGTAACCCCAGTAATGTCAACTTGATACAACTTTCTCTTGGCAAGAACCATAGTATACTCAGCTGACATTAGCTGTGGAAGGACTACCTTTCTGAACATACTGTGTTCCTCCACATTTTCCAGAGGTTCAAGCGCTGGCCTGTGGGCTAAGGGAGAGGGAAGGTGTGGCACAATCTTACACGGTGTAATCATCAAGTGGGTATTATGCATTTCTACCTCTTTAGGATCTGAGCCAATGCAGGAATTTGGCTCAAAGCATCTGCCAAACCATTCTACTTGTCCTTTTAAACTCATAAGTAAACATAAATTGGGCCAGGGTCTCATGTCAGCAGGTTTGCCGTGGGGTCAAGACATGAGATGCATGGTAGTACAGCATGGCACAGTGATCTGTACAAACATGGAATGGTTGGGATGAGCCATGCAAGTGATGACGCCAATAAGTCAGCGCCTCAACCACTGCTAATAACTCTTTATCATATATGGAATAGTTTAACTCAGTAAGGGACATTTTTCTGGAAAAATATCCCACTGGATGCTCTATTTCATCTTCACCTAATTGTAATAGGGCCGCCGCTATGGTGAAGTTGGAGACATCAGAAGCCACAATGAACCCTTTATTGGGGTTAACATGGTGAAGGATGGACTTGGACAGCAGGGTACACTTTACCACCTGGAAGGCATCCTGCAAAGTTGGGGACCACTGGAACGCTTTTGCCCTCAATCACTTTATACAAGGGCGCCTCCACTTCAAAAAGATTTGGTGTTAATTTCTTAAGGAATGTACATGTCCTCAAAGAAACTCCTCAATTTCTTAATTGAAGTTTGAGTAGGCCAGTCATAAATCGCCTTCTCCTTTTCTGGAGTTATTATGTGTTCTTGGTAAAACACAACGTTTCCCAGGAAGGTGAACTGGGACTTGAAGAATTTACATTTACTGATTTTTAGAGTAAATTCAGCTGCTCTCAAACGCTTCATCACCTGCCAAAGGTGTACTGCATGGGACTCATGATCAGGGGAAAACACCATATTATCGTCCATGTAAGCTACCACGCATACCCCAGTAGGTCCCCCAAAGCCGCATCAATATGGTGTTAAAATATAGAAGGAACATTTTAAGCCCAAAGGGCATAACCTGAAACTGTATAAATTCCTTTTCTGGTCCTGAATGTGGTTATCCACTCCTGAACCTTCTTTATCCAGATCTAATTGAACGCATTTAAACAATCCATTTTGGTGAAGACTTTCGCCTCCTCCACACAACAATCAATCTGTGAGTCCAGTGGGATGGGATGCAAGTCTGGTACTGTGCTGTTGTTGAGATTCCCATAGTCTACGCATAGGTTTAAGGCACCATCAGCCTTCTCCACAAAGAGAAGTAGGGAGTATACTGGGGAGGTACGCTGAAATATTGCGCCTTTAGCTAACTGCTCATTAACCCACACATCTAAGGCTGGTTCTGCCCATATGGTCAAAGGATAAATCAGGGAAGATATATGCATCAGATCAACGGTGAGCTTAAACTTGCAATCAAACTCTGAATGAGCTGGTAGTACATTAGTTGAAGATGCACCAAACAAAGATTCCAACCCCTCCAAACAGGAAGATAAGGGTACCTCCAGAGAGGGCTTCAGCAATGGAGCAAGACTGAGTGTGTTAACCTTAGGCCATTGGTGTAAATTGCCTTGAAAAGTTTGCTTCAGACATAGTTATAGCTAATTTATGCCCTTTTTAAAAAGTTAATGATATGGTATTGTTTTTAAAGTTGGTTATGACATCAAACTTTTGCCACCACTCTACTCCCAAAATGATGAGGTACAAGAGGTTTTTGATTGCTTGGAAGTAGTCAGCCATATGATATTTGCCAACTTGATAATCCACTAACCTAAGGATTTTCAGCATGGGAATACCTTGGCAAGCCCCTCCCCTAACCATACTACTAGGCAAATAACTCAACTCATGATAGTAAGCTAGGTCTTGGTCAATAAAATTCTCAGAGGCTCCTGTATCCACCAAAATAGTTGTGCTTATTTTCCCTTGAAGGGGATGAAAAGTTAACTGTAAAAAAAATCCAAATTGGTCTTTATTAATAGCAGACACCGCCATCACTTCACCAGAAAGTTCTTCATCAGGCATAAGCATGCCTCTAGGCTATGTTTTGCATCATAGAATGGATAGGGATAGTTGGTCACTCTTACTACTGATGCCACATATCCTACCATATCTTCAGCAATTGCATAAACATTTTTTATTGTGAAAGCAACTCCTTCTCCTCCAACTGTGTTCTGCAGATCATGGTAGAGGTCAAGAGCAGGTTCTCTGGGGTGATCTAATACTAAAAATTGTTTTAAACTAGAGCCACTAGAGATGACATTTGGCTCATTTTTATAAGGAGCTGGAGTTATAAAACGCGTTTTAGAACATGAACGACACCATACTCATTTTGGCGGTGGGTTGTTCATTGTTATCCAAGGCCATCACCACCATGCCCTTTATCAATGATCACGCCTGTATCATTCAAATGTGGTGCCAAAAAATCAAGTTTTAATAAACTGTTTTCATTAATTTCAGGATAAAGTTGGGGAAACAACACCCAGATTTCAAAGCGTCCAAATCCACCAGGTACAAGCAAGAAGAGTGGCCACTTCCCAGTTGGAGGTAGCAAGAACAATGCTAAGCTGCACCAACCCTTGGCCAAGTGAGAAAACGGTTGTGAGCCCCATCAAGGCTGTGACAAATGGCAGGAGCACCTAATTTACATTTAGCAAACACACATAGATGATTCTAGTATGTGTAAAATAAGGGGTTGGTTAACTGATGTCAAGTGAGTTTCTGTAACTCTTCCATTCCCAAAGAGGTGGTTTGAAATGCACAACCACACTGCCAGGGAACCAGTCATTAGTATTAATGTAAACAGGTCACCGCAGAGGGTGCCAGAGCCAAAGTAACCCAGGGAAAGGGTGTACAAAGCCATATATAGTAGTTGGTAACAAATAAACATCAATGCTTGGGTGTGCCCCACAGGGGAGGCCATAACCAAGCGGGGATCTGTTCTGGAGTGTTTGGGTGTCCCAGTCTGGAGGGGACCAGGGGGTCCAATGGTCACAAAATCTGGTAGATAATTTTATAAAAATAAAACAGCCAACGTTGTTAGTGACCTCCCTAAGGAGGTCCATGCACAGGCTCACCCAAGGAACCATATAAAAAATGTAAACTAATGGGGATTTTATTAAGGAAAGTTGACCAACAAGGAAGGTTGGTCTCAAGGAAACATAATTAAATAATTGGAGAATTGTCAATTTGCAGAAATGGTGCTAAGCCTAAATGCACCAATAGGTGCATGCTTCCATTAGCCAGAGTACTGTAGCTTGAGATTGACCAAGCACAAACTATTGATTTTAGGCAAGGCTGACCAAATTTAGAAATTTCAAAATCAAACAGGTTTTTAAACTTCATTTGCCAAGCAATTAAATTAAACCGTTATTATTTGTAATATAGCTGGTGCGTTTTATTGCCCTTGATGTAATGCAAGGATGAGCATCACGCATAGCCCCAAAATCAACCTGGACCTAACTTACCTGCACTCAGCGTTGGTACAGGGTATGTTTTAGGTCAGGAAGATCATGAAATTTGACCCTTTTGGCCTTCTGACGACCGGCTTTATCCTTACAGTTGGTACCCTCAGACATGTCATCAAGCCATGACAGTGCTTCTGGTCAGACCTTGACCATTAGCTTCATTTTAAACAACAACAACAACATCTAAACTGGTGGTGGTACTGGAAACAAGACCATCGCAGATAAGGGTGAGAGAGTCCCTTTTATAGGCACCTATGGCCTAAATAAATTTCCTTTCAGTAATGATGTAATGCAAAATATTTTTGTCCTGCTGAATTGGATGATTTTTTAAAATGAGGATGTGACGCCACCCAAAATCATAAAAAATTTGACCTCCTTTATACCTTTAGCAGCTAAAATAATTTGAATTCTGCTGATGATGCCCAATGAGTGAGCCAATTTATGCTGGCAAGAGTATCAGAACTACAAACATGCATATTAACAAATTAGAAAGTTGTCCAATTTTCCACTCAAGGTGAAGCCATGATGCAAGATGCATCATGGGAGCGCCATTGCTCAAACCCAATGTTGTGGCGCGTAAAACCAGATATGGTAATCAGCTCATTTCAAAAGAAGTAACAATGAGTGGAAACCTACAAAAGGGACCCAGCACAATGGCCCCTGAAAAGCCAGGTTCAGGGGTAAATGCCACAGGAAGAATCTCACGCATACAGGAATTAGAGATATAAATGAACAAGCCAAAGCAGCAGTCAGACGCCGTCTGACTAGAGAATTCTGAAGATTCTCTATCAAAACCCCAAATTTTCCCTATTTTACTATATCAAATTAATTTATGTCTTAATTTTCGCTCTAAAGTATATAAGTCTTCACTTTATATTCTAAAACCTTTCTACATAATTTTAGGTTTATCCTTATAAGTTTAACTTGTGTTGTATCAAGTTAGTAATTTCCAGTAGCCAGTATGGGATTGCCAAATTTGAAGTAATTGCATGCAGCAAATATGGGATTAATCTATATTGAAGGAGACACTCTGTTAAGAATACCTTAGTGCTGATAACGCCAAAGAAGGGGTTGGAAAGGTTCATGTTTAGTCATAAAGGCCAAGATATGTTAACAATGTCAGAGAGTGTAAATAAGTTTTCCAAGAGCGCAAGCAAGTCAGCCAAGCGATCAATGCACCAAGTGGTAGCATCTGAGGAAAGTTTACTTAGTGAGAACTGTGGTAATATTAGCAAAGGTTATCTGGTGACTAATCTGCGTGTAATAGATCCCCTGAGAAGCGAGTCAGCCTCCAAAGTTAAGCAAGACAAGGTCAGCAGGCTGACTCAAGGGATAGTTTATACTGATCAAATCTATTGTTAAATGAAAAGCTAGACCATACTCAGCGTGAGTTTGGAGATGATTGGTTTTCCACATAGAAGAAGCCCATATGAGAAGTAACCCATAAAAAAGTTGGGTAGTAAATCAGTGAAGGAGGTTTTTGATGTTATGGAGCCCAATACTTTCACTGGAAAATTAATGTATTATTAAAAGGAAACTCACCACACAGGTGTATATTATCAAAAGACAAAAAGTTAGACTCCAGGTTGATATTTAAATGTTGACAATGCCACCAACTTACCCCAAGCACAACTGTAGACAATATATCTAGCACCAAGGTAAAACAGTAGATGAAGAAGAACTTGTTGGCAGAAAATGGTATGGGACATCTCACTTTATAGCAAGCTATAGAGGCTGAAGAAGCACCCAATATAGATGACCAATTTAAAGATCCAGATCTAGATCTTAAGCTACTTTTAAACTCATATGATTCCCAGTCGCCCATGTATACAAGAAGGCATCAATGGACACCTTGTATGACCCCATATGAATTCTAATAGTCAAAAAAGTAGGCTTAATTCTGTTTACTTGCAATATCACTTATATGACCATATGGTATAAGGTGATTACAATAATATCAAATTACTTAGTAGCAGGAAAAGGAACAGTCTCTTCAGTTGGATGGGGATGTCTTTCTTTCTGCCTGTTGTATCATGGATAATATAGACACCAACAGATCCAAAGCCTTTGCTTTATATTGGCATTAAAGTTAACAAGTGGAAGTTTGACACCTAAGAACATTACTGCCAGTTAGGATAGGGGTGAGATCAAGAAGAAACAAAACGCCAACTCTTGGTAAATATCCAATATGTAAATTTTGAATGGGGATAACCAACCTGGACACATGCAAGCTTGTATCCAAAGAAATGCTTTAATATTGAATGGCCCTTGTGTAATCTCTAATTACAGCATAGAAACTTTGATCAAAGAACAAGGCAACTGCCAATAATCTACTAAAATGAAGCAATGTGTAAGGAAAATATCTGTAACTCTCCTGTCCCAAGAAATGTGGTGTATGATGCACTGCCACACCGCCAGAGAACTAGTTGTTATCAAGATGGTAAACAGGGCACCGATGAGGATGCTGGAACAAAAGAGACCTGTGGCAAGGGCGTACAATGCTGTATATAGTAATAGAAAACTAAATAATAACAAGACTTAGTTTGACCCCAAAGGGGAGTCCATAACCAAGTGAAGATCAATGCAGGAGTGCTTTGGTGCCTTAATCTGGAGGGGACCAGGTCTGCCCAGCAGTGAACCAGATTTGGTAGATATTTTTGTAAAATTAAATTGACCAACGTTGTTAGAGATCTCCTTGAGGAGGTTCACACTAAGGTTTTCCCAAGAAACCATTTAAAAAATGGAAAGATAAAAGGGGATTTTTATTAGGAAGATGACCAACAAGGGTGGGTTGGGACCATCTAGTACTAAAAAAAAAAAAAAAGATGACCAACAAGGGAGTTGATCTCATAGAAACATATTTAAACAATAGGGGGAAAATTTTCAATTGGTGGAAATAGTGATAATCATAAGCAAACCAATAGGTGCATCCTACAATTGGCCAGGGTACCTTAGCTTGAGATTAACCAAACTTGAGTTATTGATTGTAGGCAAAGCTGACCTGATCTTGCAATATCAAAAATTGAATGGGTTTTGAAACCCCATTTGCTGACCAACCAAATTGAACCATCAGTATTCATAATATAGCTGATGTATTTTAATGCCCTTGCTGTAACACAGGGCTGAGCATCACGCACATCTCCAGGACCAACCTGGGCATATCTCCTGAACCCAGAGTTGGTCCTGGGTATGGTTGAGTTCAGATAGGTCTGCTAACTTACATTTTTGTCCTCCTGACGACCAGCTTAATCCTTACAGTTGAGACCCTCAGTAATGTCATCAAGCCATGACACAATGGTTGAAAAATCATGCTCATATTTAAAACCAATGCATTAAATAATTAATAAAGAAGGATGAAGAAGGCAAAGATTAAGTGCAGTCTATCATGCCATGGATTCTGATGATGAAAATAAAACTGAGCTGCCATTATGGATGATTTACCACCCAAAAAAAACAATTAAAATACCACCAGTACAGCCAACCACAAGATTTTACATGATTTGAAGGGAGAAGCTTCCACTATGTACTAGACATCTCAGAAACCTAAATCATGGCTGCTAATGGTTACCATGACTACTTTAAATATAAAGGATTAAAAAGTTATTTTTTATATAGAAGAATGGAAAACAAAAGAATAGACTGGCAGCAGAACCTTTTGTGCCTGATGACTTATAAGCATTCCTGAGATTAAATGTAATGTACATTATAATTCTTCCAATCATTAATACAGCTCAATTTGAGAATTGTCCTCTACCTAATATAATAAAAATCAGGCTTGAGTGCAAGAGCCCAGAATATCTATACCCTTGTTCAAATTTCTGCTATACAACTCACTACAAAATATAATTGCAGCCTAGTCATATCTTGACAAATGTACATGCTGTTTGGTAGGACTGGTAGGGCATGCCCATGGAAAGGAAAGAGAGGCTCAATTCCAATATAAATCAAATATATATATAATGCACAAACCTTTGTATGGGCCTACTGCTTTGACATGCTAGTTGGAAAGCTTGAAAAAACAGCCATATTTATATGCTTTACTTTTCTTGGCTTGTTTGAATGTGAAATTGTTTTATTTTCTTTAGCAAACTTAAACCTAGTTTCTACAAACTACTGCTTTGTAGGGAAAGACAACTTGGTGGCTGAAGCTGACCTCTGGACTCTACTAATTCCTTGAACGCCCCCAATCCTTCAAAGCAACTTTTTGGTGAAAATATGGACCATAAAAGGAGAACTCTTAAAAAATTAGGTTGTGATCACCTCTCATTGACCGCATGAGCTACATTGTCCTTGTGAGAGGCACAGCCACCTTCTTAGGCCCCTTCTTGATTCTATGTGGAAACCCCTTCCTGTTAAGTCATAGAGACTTCTCCCCAGGATTTACAAAACCTCTCAGATGAAATGATAACCAATTCTTATTAAAAATTGTATATGGTTTTAACACTTTTATATAATATTACTTATTTTAATATGATTTTGAATTTAACCTATCTACATTGGTTTGCATTTTTGTAGAATATTTGTATCATATTTTGATTTGAAATAGCTAATTAGTTTAGAAGGAAAGGTTAAACAGATATATTTACTTGCATATACATTCATTTTATTTGTATGATGACTAACTGGTAAATCAGTTTTTCCCAATTTTAATTATTCAATTGCTAGACTAAGTTGCTTAGCATTACTTCAGTTTATAGTTCACCTGATGATTTATATTGATTATTATATATTTTGTTTAATAAATAATACTAACCCACTTAGCTAAAACCATTGAACATACTAAGTCAACCAAACACTGACTACTTGGTAAAATCAAACAGAACTAAAAAAATCAACTAAAAACCATCAACCATTTAACAAACTCATTTAACCTACTGAATAAACAATTATTAACTGCTTACTAAACCCATTGAGCCTATTGATTAGCCAATTGATCACCAACTGCTTGGCAAATTATCAAAACTATTAAATCAACCAAGTATCAAATCACTCAGCTATAACAATATACTGATTATCAATATAATTTAAAGATATCACTTCATATATATATTTTATTTTAAAAATTAAGAGTCTGCCTTTGAGGTTCACATGGACCCTCTTTCATCCACCTATGTTCCATATTTCAAAAGCCCAGAATTCCATATTTTAACTGGACATTGAACACAAACACATGCACTTGCTTTTTTAGATTTTTTAACCATCACAACTAAACTCAATTCAAACTAAAAATTGATTCAAATAAATTTTTGATCTATCTCTGCTATCAGCTACCCTACCTGCTGTTGCTCACAGTTTTATTTTAGAACAACACAACTACACAATTAAGTAAACTAGATATCACATAATTATTTTTTAAAAAGGTAAAATGACAAAAAATAATGACATCACTGCATAATTTAAATAAAATGCTATATAATGTTTCAAACAACATTCAGCTATAAGTGATATTCAGGTAAGTGAGGTTTCAACCATAAAAAACTTGATTTTTATAATTTTTCATAAATAAAATAAAAAAAATAACTAAATAGTCTACCATCACCAAGGCTTTATAATTATATATATCTTGATGGGAAAGCAAGTGTGTGTTTATATGAATGAATATAACAGCATAATTCAAGAGGTCTCAAAAGGCAGTTTGAACCTTAGAAGTCAATCTGATGACTTCAGATACCTTTTGTCACAAATATTTCCATTCTACTTGTAATTGAGAATTTCAAAAATATGAGAGATTTTGTAATTAAAATTACCAAAACTCTCTTTTAAATGAATTGTATGATCTCTCAATTGTTATAGAAAAAGTGGGTAGTGTCCCATTTATCTGGTCAAAATTTGAGAAGCATCCTTGAAGAAGAAGGTAATTTAGCAGCAGAAACAACCCTTAAAGATTTACTATAAAGAAAATATCAAAATATTATTTTTTAAGATGGTCAAACTTAACAAACAAAAATCAACTTAATTATAAAAGTTTAGAGCCCAAATCCAATTTTAGACCCTAATTGACCACCCTCCTGCAGGCCCCAATAATTTAGAAATTTCAATATTGTTTTACTTAACTTTTGTAGGGTATTTACAATAGAAAATAAACAGGGTTATAAATCTCAAATATACTGTTTTTCTTGGATTTTGCTATATTGCTGTTGTAAAAAATTTCTGTGGCAAGACAATAACTTCTGCTTGGTAAGATCATCATCATTCTAAATGTGGAGCAAAATTTTGACTTTTCTGGTTTTGTTATCCCACTTTATGCCATGTGTTAGATTTTTGGCCCTTTTGTAGGCTCGCTGGTGTAGTATTGCCTTGAATCTAACAATATTGCAGGAGCTGTTCTTACCACTTATCAAAAATAATATAAACAGGCACTTAATAAACTAATTGGTTTTATATGTTTTTTATCTAGGTGCCGCATGGGGAAAAAGCTAACCCTGATAATCTTGCAATAATTGTAATTTAAACTATTTGTGCTTTGAGTTCAGATTGATTGGTGCTGTCCAAATTAGGAAATATTCAAAATAGCCTATCAGTTAGTTCAAGACTTGCATTGCTTTAATGCAAGGGCTGATGGGATGGAACTGTTGGGAAAATGAAACCATTTGGAAGGGATTTAATCAATTGGGCCCAATCAGAAAGGGGGAAAATCTTTTCACCCTGAGGAGCCCCCACTGACCCTATAAAAGGGGCAGTCATCACGAGGGGGTGAACTAAACTGATGGTGGCTGGGGAAAGAGCCTCCAATGGACTCCCCTGAATTCGCCGCTTAGTTGGCAAAATCCAATCAGATAAACTCATGGTATTTGCCCAAGTTCTGTTAATATTATTATTAAAAGTGTTACCCCAATTTATAGGGTTCCACCAAGAATTGACCAGGGTCTTTTGGCTGATTTGGTCTTCAATTACATTGAAACCACTCTTCTAATACCTCAGACTTGTAAATGTCCAACCTTACCCCCTTCAAGAGTGGTTGGGGAGGTATAAGATTGCAAGAACCACCCATGAATGCGGTTGATAGTAAGACCTGAAGCAAGGGACTTAATGGAATACTCATCCCCTCACTTATAGGTTATGGCAAAGGGACCTTCCCAGATAGAACCAAGCTTTTCCCTTCTTGGTGTGATGCAATTATGGTAATACAATACCAAGTCTGACACTTGGAAGGAAGGGAGAGGAGCCCAGCGCTCATTAGCTGCTTGGCCTTCTTTAATGACCATCTTGGCAAAGTTGTTCATAGCCTCTGCTTGCAGTTGAATGAGTGCTGGGCTAATTTATTCATAGCTTGTTTGGGGTCTGTCCTAGCAGTGAAGATATCCTTGGCTAGTAAGGCTGGAACTTCAGGTTCTCTTCCATACAACACACGGAAGGGAGACATCTTGAGGATGCAATGATAGCTGATCTGGTAAGCCATAAGGGCACTGGGTAAGTAAAGATCCCAGTGTAGAGGGTCGGAGCTGTCCATCTTGTGGAGAATGGAGACCAGTGTGCCATTAACTCTTTCTTCAGCCCCATTTGTGGATGGGTTATAAGGTGCCAAGAAGGGTTGTTGTGCTCCCAAGGAGGTGCTGAGGAGCTTTACCACTCGGGAGGTAAAATTTTTCCATTATTACCTAGGAGGACTTGGGGGCACCCATGCCAGGTGAAGATATACTGGTGTAGGAAGGTGGCCATGGCCTTGGCAGTCTGAGAGGGGAGAGCCACAGCTACAACCCATTTGGTGAAATGATTAATACCAACCAAAATATATCGATTGCCCCAGTAGTTTGAGGAGAGGACCTACCACATCCAAGCTCATGGCGTGGAAGGGCTGTTGGGGCATGGTTGGTTGATACTGGTACCAGGTCTTAAAGCTGGATTGTTTTTGTGGGTGATACAGGCATCCAAAACCTCAGTTATGGTTTCTATGATGCCCTCCCAGTAATACCACTCTCTAATCCACTCATAGGTTTTTTTGGGCTCGGCCATGGCCCATCATTGTGTGGGACTCCATTATTACAGGTATCCGCTCAGAGAGCCAAAGACAGGGCAACCATTTTATCCCTACTTGTTTTTATAACTTCCCATTTTCAACCTTTGTGTTGCAGGAATGACAAGCGAGCATTTTCTGTACAGGTTCATCTTCATCCGCCCAAGCCTCAGGAGTCATGAGGAGGTCATGTATCCTCTCTGCTTCACTATTATCCAGGTGAAGGAGGGGCAGCCATTTCAACCCATCAATGTTCGTATGACTTGTCCTGGCTCGATGCTCAATGGTCATGTCATAGTGCTGGAGCTTAAGAGCCCCTGCAAGCTAACCGCCCAGTGGGGTTTTTCATAATCTGCAACCACTTTAGAGAGGTGTGGTCAGTAATAACTCTAAAGGAAGTCCCATATAAGAAGGGGCGGTAATATTTTATGGCGATTAGGATGGCAAGGCACTCCTTTTCCGTGATGCTATAATTGCGTTCAGCCTTGGATAACGTTTTGCTGAAGTATGATATGGGATGATAAATCCCATTTTCGTCCAGCTGTGCTAAGATAGCTCCAACAGCATAATCAGAGGCGTCCATGAATAACATGAATGGCTTGCCATAGTCAGGATGATGAAGGATAGGTCGTTTCTGCAATAACCCCTTCAGGGTCTCAAACGCGGCCTATTGTTCAACATCCCACTGGAATGGAGTGTTCTTAGTCAAGAGCCGGACAAGGGGCTCACTGAGCTGGGTGAACTTGGGGATGAACTGATGGTAGCACCCCATCATACCCAGGAAGACTTGGATGTCGCGGAGGGTTTTAGGCTAAGGCATCTTTGCTATTGCTTCCACCTTGTCTTTGAGAAGCTGAATCCCTTTGTGGGATATTGTGTGCCCAGGGAAATCCAGCTTCTTCTGGAAGAACGTACACTTGGAGGGCTTCAGCTTGATGTGCGAGGCCCACAGTTGTTGGAACACTTCCTTTAAGTGGGTGAGGTGTTCATTGAAAGTTTTGGAAAATACTGTGATGTCACTGAGATAGACAATCACACAGCTGAGCTTGAGATCCTGGAGTATGTGGTACATCGCCTGCCAAAAAGTTTCAGGGGCATTGCATAACCCCTGAGATAGCCGAGAGGGTTGAAAAAGACCCTCACTACAGATTAGAGCGCACTTCTCCTGGTTTTGAGGAGAAAGGTCCATCTGCAAGTATCCACTAGCCAAGTCCATGGCCAAAAATTACTGGGACCCAGAGAGCTGCGCCAGGGCATCATCAATTTGGGGGATGGGGTAACTGTCCTTTTTGGTAAGGTTATTCAGCTTGTGGTAATCCATAATGATCCTATGCACTCCATTTTTCTTTTTGATAAGTGAAGAGGGGATGATCAAGGGCTTTGTGAGGGTACCAGCAGCCCAGCGTCCACCAATTGCTTGAGCTCCATCCGCATCTTTTGCTCCTCAACTTTTGATTTGCGGTAGGTCTTGGATTGAATGGGGTGAGCAACACCAACGTCAATGGTATGAGTCCAACCCTTCATGTGCCCATAGTCGGTATCAGACTTAGATAAGATATCACTGTAGGACCCAGTAAACTGTGAACTTTGTTAAGCTCAGCGGGAGTTAGCTCCTCCAAAATCTTGACATTGGGCAAGGTGCAGATTGTTTGATTGGTGGGCAGTCCCATATCCACCATAGACCCAAGACAATGAATTTGCTGGATGTCATCAATAGGTAGCAGCAAGGCTTTTCCAATATCCTGATGCTTTGTGACAATCATATCCTTACCAGTAATATTCCCCAGCAGAAGGTTGATAGGGCGCTGGTAGGCAGGGTCTAGGATACCTGGTAACACCCGAGGTTCCAAGGGGCTTAGGCCGTCAACACTTGTGAGATGCAGAAGAAAGTTGCGAGGGACATGCATGGTAATGCGGGTGTCTATCACCTTTTGCTCACCTGCTTTAATTACTATCTCCTCTGCCGCATACAAGGGAATGCCCTCTGAAGCATCCACAGAGTCAGGCAACAATTTCGAGTTTCTGCCTGACGTGGTGTAAATAAGGGTAAGGGTGGAAGAAGGGAACTCAATGTTGCAGGTGTATTCCTTCTTCTTAGGCTCGTTGTTGGTAAAGACTAGAGGAACCTTGTAATTTAGAAGGGAGAGAGTTCCTTGTTTCATATTGATGATTCTGTCATACTCAATCATGAATTGAGTGCCAATTAGTAGGTCATATGCGTCATTGTCCAATGCCACAGCTGGGGCAGCCAGCAGGAGCTTCCCAATATGGACGGGGAGAGAAGAATAGGCTCCAATAGCTCATGTGTTGTTGGGCCCTGCAGTTCCAAACTCTTGAGAACAATCAAGGTCAGGGGCCAAATTAATCTTTTTTATGAGCTTTGTGGAGACCACGTTCACTGGAGTACCCATGTCAAGGATGGCTATCATGCGCACCTTATTGATAACAACCTCTACCTTGGTTATCATGCTATCAAAGGTAGGGATGAGGGCGAGGACCTTTTGCAATTGGAAAGTTAAGGCCAGGCGTTGAGCCATCGCGGGCCATCTGTCTTAAATTGACTGAAGGTTATGAACATGCGGGGTAGAGTGGATCATGGTACCAATCAATTGATCAGCATCACTCGCAGTATCAATCACCTCAGACATGTGCACTACCTGCTGCAAATATGTGTGTCGTGGTATCACACCTATCTCAACTCGTCCAGGCCTTAACCTTTCAGGAACCTGCACTTACATTGGTGCTCCCAACACATAATAGCCTATGTCCTCCTCACCCCCTTCAGACTTGTCATCTAAGGGATTGTCAATGCACCTCAATGAGTTGCTAAGAGGGGGAGGAGAAACTGGCTTACTCTTCTCACAGGAAAGGGCTTTGTCACTCACATCTACCCTGATTGCTTTTGCAGGGTGTATCATAAAGTACCCTCTTTTGGGGAAGACGATGGAAGGGTAATAGGTTTGGCTTTGGCCATAGGAGCGACTGGATTGGGTAATCTCTTAACAGGAGGTTTTTACTAGCGGCATCCTGAGAGGAGGCTGAGGGCAATTGAGGTAGTGGCTTAGGAGGGGCGATGTCTTAGTCGACTTAGAAGACTGCTTGGCAATAGGCTACCCAGGTGAAAGGCTAACTGACTTCACTGGCTGAGATTTTAAAACTTGAGGTGGGAGAGGAGAGCGGCCCTGTAATGGCCACTATTGGTCGCCTATCCTCACACATTGGAGGAGTATGTTGGCGGGCAACTCAACAGAGGCGGGGTTCCATAAGGATACAGCCATAGAAGGTCTGAAAGGGTCCAAGTTTCTTCCCACATTAGAGCTTGGAGCAAAAGTTCAGGTTTGTAGAAGTCAGCCACTTCCAGTAATGCTTTTTTTATATCACATACCAATTTGAGGGAGGGCTTAACTGCAGTGTAATGCATAGCTAGAGAGGGATATAGCGCCAAACTAGCCATGATAGCAGCAATAGCGTCATCTAGAGGAGCAGTTTGGCCAGCAACAACGGTTGAGCTTGGCTATAGAAGCGTTCAATAAAGGAGGGGAGCAAGTCACCCTCTTGCAAGCAAAGGCGCATAAAAGCCTGTTTTATCCATTGTAAACTTGATTTGGACCCAAACTCATCAATCAACGCCTGTTTAACCTCCGCCCAGGTGGTAAGGGAGGCCATATTGGGAACCATGATCTCTTGAGCCATACAACTCAAGCAGGGAAGGATACCCTGGGTTTTTTGGAGGTCAGTCGCTCCTTTCATAGCAGATTTATAAACGTAGAGGAAGGAGGCGATACTGCCCTCACCAGGTGAGAACTTAGCTCTGAACGGCGGTTTAACCCTGAGAGGAGAGGGCCCATAGGGGCCTTGAGAGGAATATTGCTCAAGACTTTTGAGGAGAGCCAAAGCACTGGCTAGTTGGGTTTCAACTTCAGCTAGCCTTAAGTCTGTGGTAGTTGTCATTTCTTCAAAAAGCTTTTTGGTGGTTTACAGATAGCCCCTGTAGCGAGCACCACTTGTTGGATTTTTGGCCCTTGTGGGATCCACCAATAGTTGCCACAAATTATTCTTAAAATATATGAAACTTACTTTTAAATTAAAAGTAATAATAAACACTTTTTAAAGTTTTTTATCTTTTTTATTGTTTAAGAGGGGCAAGCCAAAAAGCTCCTCTATTTGATACTAGTATTTCATATTTAAACTAGTTCAAATCTTAGGGCCATGAGAATTTGAAGCTATAATATTAAAATGCTGAGTCATCCAAATTAGGAAATATAGGCTTTCAGCCTATCAGAATGAGGTAAATATTTTGTGGCAAAACCAACCTGTGTGGTAATGATTTAAATTGTACCCAATCACCGGCGGGTAAAATCTTCTCATCTCAGGGGATAACAGACCCATGTGGTAATGGACACCTCAAATTTGGCTGAGGAGTTGGAGCAATCCTACTATCAGTTCTTACCTTATTAAACTGATTTTGATTATAAAACATATTTTCTCAATGGGTAGACTTCCACTGAGAATCTGACAAGGTCTTTTTACCATTGGTACTCATATCCTCCTTAACCATAAAATTGTTCAAAGATTGAACATGTAATTGGCTGATCATTGTAGTGGATTTGGTGACATTATTACCTCCAACATTCTTTCTCAAAAGTCAAGAAGGAGAATGTCTGACATTGCCCCCCTCAAGAATGTTGGGGGAGTGTAGGGCCGTAGGAAGCAGCCATGTACCCAGTTTATGGTAATTCCTGTAGCCAAAGATTTTATAGAATACTCATTTTCTCTCTTATATGTGATGGTAAATGGTCCCTCCCAGATTGATCCAAGTTTGCCACTTTGAGGAGTTATGCAACTGTGGTAATATAAAACCATATCTGACACTTGGAATGAAGGTAGGGGAGCCCAAAGCTCATTGGCAGCTTGGCCTTCTTTAGTGACCATTTTGGCTAGGTTGGTCATAGCCTCTGATTGAAGCTGAATGATGCGGTTAGCTAACCTTTGCATGGCTTTCTCAGGCTCCTCTCCTCTATAGAAGACTTCCTTAGCTAAAGAGCAGGTATGCCTGGTTCCCTGCCATACAAAACTCGGAAAGGGGACATTTTCAAGATCCAGTGATAGCTAATTCAATAATCCATAAGAGCACTAGGGAGATAATGATCCCAATGAAGGGGATCAGATGAGGCCATTTTCTGTAAGATAGAAACCAAAGTGTCATTTGCTCGCTCCACCGTACCATTGGTTGTTGGGTTATATGGAGCTGAGAATAGTTGTTGGGCTCCCATGGAGGTAGCCAAGATTTTAACTACTCTGGAGGTGAAGTTTTTTTTATTGTCACAGAGTAGTACTTGAGGGCACCCGTGTCATGTGAAAATATTTTGATGGAGAAAGGTGGCAGTGGCCTTAGCAGTTTGGGCCAGCAGCGCCACAGCTTCAACCCACTTCGTGAAGTGGTCAATACCTATTAAAATATATCTGTTTCCACCTGTGGTCTGAGGAAGCGGCCCTACTACATCCAAGCTTATGGTATGAAACAGCTGTTGCAGGGTAGTCAGCTGATATTGATATCTAGTCTTGAGCTGAGAATGCTTCTTATATGTAAGGCAAGCATCCAAGACTTCAATGATGGCTTCCATGATTCCCTCCCAAAAATACCAATCCTTAATCCACTCATAGGTTTTCTTTACTCCTCCATGGCCTAAAATTGAATGAGCTTCCAGGATAACAGGTACACGTTCTGAGGGCCGTAGGTAAGGCAACCACTTTGCCCCTACTTGTTTGTACAACTTCCCATTTTCTACTTCAGTGTTACGGGAGTGCCAGGCCAACATCCTCTGTACAGGCTCATCCTCATCTTCCCAGTCATTTGGGGTCATTAAAAGATCATACAGCCACTCTGCTTCACTGTTATCTAAGTAGAGGATGGGCAACTGAGTTACCCCATCAACATTTATGTGGCAGGTTCCAGCACGGTGTTCAATATTCATGTCATAATGCTGGAGCTTTAGAGCTCAGCGAGCTAACCGCCCTGTAAGGTCCTTCATGTTTTGTAACTATTTTAAAGATGCGTGGTCCATAATTACAGTGAAAGAGATCCCATACAAGAAAGGGTGGTAGTGCTTTAATGCTAGTAGAATGGCAAGACACTCCTTCTCAGTAACACTATAGTTGCGTTCCGCTTTTGATAGCATCTTACTAAGATATGAGACAGGATGATCTACCCCTTTTTCATCCAGTTAGGCTAGGATGGCCCCGACGGCATAGTCTGAAGTGTCTGTAAACAAGATAAACGGTTTTCTATAACTGGGATGCCTTAGGATAGGCCATTTTTGTAGCAGCAACTTCATTGTTTCATAGGCAACCTTCTGTTCAGTGCCCCATTGAAAAGGGATATTCTTTTTTAGTAAACAAACAAGGGACTCGATGAGTTGGGCAAACTTAGGGATGAACTGATGGTAATACCCCATCATCCCTAGAAATACCTGTATATCCCATAGATTTTTGGGGGGAGGCATTCTGGCAATCCCTTCAACCTTATCTTGTATGGGTTGGATACCCTCTCAAGAAATGGTATGTCCAAGGAAGTCTAATTTCTTTTGGAAAAAAGTACACTTCAAAGGTTTTAACTTGATATTTGAGCGTTGTAAGCGTTGAAATACCTCCTTGAAATGATCAAGGTGTTCGTTAAAGGACTTTGAGAATATGGTAATGTCATCAAGATAGACAATGATGCAGGTTAATTTAAGATCCTGCAAAATGTGGTCCATCGCACACTGAAAAGAGTCAGGTGCATTGCACAACCCTTGGGGTAATTGTGTGGGTTGGAAAAGACCTTCACTGCATATCAAAGCGCATTTAGCCCTGGTCTTGGGGAGATAGATCCATTTGCCAATAACCACTGGCCAAGTCCATGGTGGAGAAAAAGTTTGAGCCTGAGAGATGGGCCAGGGCGTCATCAATGCGTGGGATAGGATAGCTATCCTTTTTTGTAAGATTGTTTAACCAGTGATAGTCCATAATTATCCAATGACCTCCGTTTTTCTTTTTAATTAGCAAAAGGGGGGAGGACCAAGGGCTTTGCAAAGGAACTAATAACCTCGCATCTAATAACTGCATGAGTTCCATCCTCATTTGTTGCTCCTCCACCTTTGACTTGCAATAAGGTTTTGACATAATGGGATGGGCATCACCCACATTGATGGAGTGGCACCAGCCCTTCATGTGGCCATAATCATTGTCTGACTTTGAGAATATATCACTATACTCATCCAGGAGAGTATGCACTTTCTCCAACTCATCTGAGGTCAGCTCATCTGAGATATGGACATTTGGTAAGGTACATACCAGGTTATCTGTGGGCAGGCCTAAATCTGCCATTAAGCCAATGGAGTGGATTTGTTTAACTTCCTCCACAGGGAGTAAAAACCCTTGGCCCACCTCCTGATGCTTTTTTACAATTATGTCCTTTTTGGTGAGGTTTCCCAACAATAGAGTAATAGGCCTCTGATAGGCTGGGTCTAAAACGCCAGTCAATACCCGAGGCTCAAAAGGACTAACTCCATCAATGCTTAAGAGGTTTAATAAGCAGTTGTGAGGGATATTGAAAGTGATTTTTGTGTCTACCACCCGTTGTTCACCAGGCTTAATCACCACCTCATTGGCCGCATAAAATGGAATACCTTCAATAGCATCCACTGAATCAGGCAATTTCTTTGTATTTTGCCCAGAGGTGGTATAATGTATAGGTAAAGCGGAAAGTGGATACTCAACCATGCAAGAGTATTCCTTCTTGCTGGGTTCTTTATTGGCTAGAACTAAGGGGACTTCATAATTGAGCAATGACAGGAACCCCTGCTTCATATTGATAATACCTTCATATTCAATCATAAAATGAGTACCTATGAGCATATCATAGGCGTTGTTATCCAAAGCCACTGCGGGGGCCAATAGAATAAGCTTCCCAATACAAATGGGAAGGGACAAGTAAGCGCCAAGTGCGCGGGTGTTGTTGGGACCAGCGGTTCCAAAGTCTTGGTTGTACTCCAAGTCAGGTGCAAGTTTGATCTTTTTCATCAACTTGGAGGAGATTACGTTCACTGGGGAGCCTGTATCTAGGATAGCCATCACCTAAACTTTTTGGATAACCACTTTGACCTTTGTAAGTATCCCCCCAAAAGTGGGTGATAGCGCTAAGACCTCCTTAAGATGAAAAGTGGAGGTTAATTTGCGCGCAGTCTTGGGGTAATTTTCCAGGATGGACTGCAGGGTATGGCCAGGATGGAGAGGGTGAATAAGGTTAGACAAGACCTCATCTTCATCACTGGTAGTGTTGATAATGGCCAGTCCCCTAGAACTTGATGGAGATACGTCTCTTCAGGTATGGTGGCCTCATCTACTCCTCCAGCATTTAAGTGATCGGGGACTTCCACTTCAGCAGGTACTCCTACAACAAAATAGCCAACCTCATCTGTACCCCCTCAGAATCATCCCCAGGGGTATTGGTAACGTGAGGTAATGGCATAAGTTGTTTAAATGAATCAGGCACATGAGATTTGTTGGCAATAGGTGTGCCTTTCCCTATGCTGACATTACTTTTCCCTGCTCCTGTTCCTCCTCTGCATCAGCTTTCTTTTTCCAGCACACAGCCTCCTTGTGTCCAAATTTGTAGCAGTATTTGCACTGAGGGTGTTCAGGACGTTTTGCTTTGTTTTTTGCTCCTCAGGGCCCATTATCTGAAGGGGCTCCTTCTTGTCTTCAATAGCTAGGGCCCAAGGCTTAAGCTTTGGATCCTCAATGGTTAAAACGCGAGGATGGGATACTGCTCCATGAGAAAATTCAGGCTTATGGAAGTCAGTGACATCTATTAATGCCTCCTTGATATCTTGAATGGTACAGAAATAGCGTTTAACTGAGGTGATGTGCATCACTAGAGGAGGGTGAGATGCCACTCCAGTCAAAATGGCAGCTACAGCATCATCCAAAGTCAACATCTTTGAAGTTAACAATGTCTGGGCTTCCATATAAAATTGTTCCACAAAAGCAACCACTGACTCCCCTTTTTGGATACTCATACGCATAAAGGCTTGCTTTTTTATGCTTAAAGCCTTTTTTGAGCTGAACGTGTTTATGAGGGCCTCTTTAACCTTGAACCAGGTGCTAAGAGCATCCATATGTGGGACCATCACCTCCTGTGCCATGCGACCCAAAAAGGAAAGGATATGTTTGGCCTTCTGACAATTGGTTGTCCCTTCCATAGCCGCTTCATAAATGTATAAAAACGAAGCAATGATGCCCTCACCAGGGATAAACTTGTCTTTGAACGTCAGTTTGAATGAACTAAAGTCACCCCCACTAAGGGTATGAATAGCTGGAGCTTCTGTTTCCAGAGTTTTAGAGTAATAGTTTAACTGGTCAAAGGTGCACAAAAGGCGATCAAACTGGTCTTGCATGGCTTTGAGCCAGGTTTTCATTTTATAGAGGGCTTCTTGGGGCCCAAATTTCATATAGTCTCAGTCAAGCTTCAATCCCTAATTTGTGAGTTTCAAGATCTTCCACTTGGCTCTCCATTGCATTGACTTGGAAATGGAGTTGTGACACCAGCGAGCTTAGGTTTAATTGAGCAGTTTCCATGGCTTCCACGCGTTTCTTCAGCTCTTCTTTCATTTGTTTACACCCTTCATCATCACGAGGGTGTGAGCTTGGGCCTTGTACTCCATCCTTGATCTGCTCATACTTCTGATCAACCTGCGTTAATTGACTAAATACTTCCTTCAACAGCACAGGGTTTTTTAGCAAAGCTTTTATCACTTTTGCTTTGGTTTCACATTCATTCAGGTGACGCACCAAATATTTGGTATTTTCAAATGAAGCTTTGAGAGCTAGCTCCTTTTCTAGCTGAACAACCTTGGCCGCAAGGGTGGAGGTGGCTCTAGATGGTTCAAGCAACAGACAGCGTTCAAGCTCATCAACATGTGAAAAGGCCTGAGTTAACTGTTGCTCCACCACAGCCACACGCTGTTCATATTCCTTTTGAGGGATGGAGTCAGGGGCTAAAAGGTCCTGTGTGTTTGCTCATTGTGCTTTTCAAGTTCATTAGCAAACTCCTCCAACAATGAGTGGGTGCTAGCAGTGGAAGCGTTCAGTTCATCCCTAAAGATCTTCATGGCCTCCTCAACATACTTTACAATCCTAGTGTCCATGGTAGTAAGTTGATCATGCAGCTGAATGATGAAGTTGTAATTAGCTTCCACACCAGATCTGACTGCTCCAAGATGTTTGGAGGACAGTTGGTACAACTTATCATAGGCTAAATTTAGAGCTGCATGGGTATCTAGGTAAACTAAGAGATGCATCATGTGGACCAAGGCAGGGTGAGCAAACTTGTGTAGTAGGTGGTCAAATTTGTAAGCTGGCTGTAGGTCTCTGGGAGGACACTAGTCTCATAGAGAAACAAGTGGCATTCCTCTATCAACGATGCTTGTTCATGGGATGCAATGGCGCCAGGGTTAAGAATGCCATGAGTAAGGTCTCTCATGGCTTCAGTGGCTGGCCAGGTGATGCAGCAAGTCTCAGGTATCAATATACACTCAAATCATTCTTCTCCAAACATCAAAGTGGTAGGTCTGTCCATTCAATCCTCATCTTCAGCCCCTTTCCCATTTTGCACCCAACGGGTGACACTCTCCATTGCTTAAATACTTTATCAAAGTATATAGGGTGACCCCCTGTAGTGAGCACCAGTTTGTGGGATCCGCCAATAGATGCCACAAATTATTCTTAAAATATATAAAACTTACTTTCAAATTAAAAGTAATAATAAACACTTTTTAAAGTTTTTTATCTTTTTTATTGTTTAAGAGGGGTAAGCCAAAAAGCTCCTCTATTTAATACTAGTATTTCATATTTAAACTAGTTCAAATCTTAGGGCCATGAGAATTTGAAGCTATAGTATTAAAATGCTGAGTCATCCAAATTAGGAAATATAGGCTTTCAGCCTATCAGAATGAGGGTAAATATTTTGTGGCAAAACCAACCTGTGTGGTAATGATTTGATAAATTGTACCCAATCACTGGCAGGTAAAATCTTCTCACCTCAGGGGAGAACAGACCCATGTGGTAATGGACACCTCAAATTTGGCCAAGGAGTCAGAGCAATCCTACTATCAGTTCTTACCTTATTAAACTGATTTTGATTATAAAACATATTTTCTGAATGGGTAGGGTTCCACCAAGAATCCACCAAGGTCTTTTTGCCGTTGGTACTCATATCCTCATTAACTATAATATTGTTTGAAGATTGAACATGTAATTGGCTGATCATTGTAGTAGATTTGGGGGCATTCTTACCCCCAACATTCTTTTTCAAAAGTTGAGAAGGAGAATGTCCAACAGCCCTTTTGTAGGCTCACTGGTGCAGTATCACCTCAAATCCAACAATATTGCAGAAGCTGTTCTTACCACTTATCAAAAATAATATAAACAGGCACTTAATAAAATAATTGGTTTTATATGTTTTTTATTTAGACACCGTGCGGGGGAAAAAGCTAACCCAATAATCTTGCAATAAATTGTAATTTAGACTATTCATGCTTCAAGTTCAGATTGATTGATGCTGTCCAAATTAGGAAATATTAAAAAGCAGCCTATCAGTTAGTTTGTGACTCACATTGCTTCAATGCAAGGGCTGACGGGGATGGAACTGTTGGGAAAATGAAACCATTTGGAAGGGATTTAATCAATTGGGCCCAATCAGAAAGGGGGAAAATCTTTTCACCCTGAGGAGCCCCCACTGACCCTATAAAAGGGGCTGGTTGTCACGAGGGGGAGTGAACTAAACTGATGGTGGCTAGGGAAAGAGCCTCCAATGGACTCCCCTGGATTTGCTGCATAGTTGGTGCAATCTGATCAGACAAACTCGTGGTACTTGCCCAAGTTTTGATAATATTATTATTAAAAGTGTTACCCCAATTAATAGGGTTCCACCAAGAATTGACCAGGGTCTTTTGGCCAATTTGGTCTTCACTTACATTGAAACCACTCTTTCCAATACCTTGGACTTGTAAATGTCTGACACCATGCTTGTGATAATGTTTACTATATTGCTATAAAGATTATTAAAACTTTGGCACCTACTTTCTAAACTTTGCTTTACTTTTTAGCTAGTCTTTATATATATCATTAAACTTTAAAAAAGTGTCTTGGAAGTTATATCATATTAACCTTAAATGCTCTGGCATTATTGGGCCTTTTCTCCCTAAAATTAATTACCATAACCTTCAGAGGTTCTGTTTCCCTGATACCTTTTACTTGATTAATTCTTACTTTGGTGCTTTTTTCACTCATAATATTTATTTTCTGAAAATACCTTTATTAAATAATTTCACCAAAAAAATTGACATGGGTGTAAAAGGTTTTAAGAGCACTAAGCTTCCTTTCTTGATCTTATTTGGGGTTGACTTCTCAATTACTTATTACCTTTATATACACCCTTATCTACATATAATTTTGCTGAATTATACATATAAACTCTGTGGGATTGAAATATTAATAGATTAAGACTTGTCAGTTTTTAAGCATACTTGTCTTTTAGAGAAAAGGGTGGCAGCCACTCAATTATCAACTGTGTAGCTTAGGTCTCTGATCTTTTAAAACTCAAATTATGAGGATTGGGGCCTTTTTTTAGTTCTAAAGAAGCATATGTCTTAGTCCAGTTTGTAAGCTGTGGCTGGAACCCTTACATTAATTGAATTTCTTTTCTTTGATCCTAATCAAGACAGTTGTTAAGTGTATATAGTATATATTATAAATGAAGATAGAATTTATATAACTTACTAAACTATTTATTATGTATATGATATAAGAATCTAGAGAGACTGTGGTATAATCACCAAAGTTTATGGATTAGATTGTCTTATCATATATGATTAACCTTATGCTGCAAATAATATAAAAATATATTATATAAATATAAATTTCTTAACAAATCTTTTAGAGTAAACCAATTATGGTATGATGTTGAAAGATGTTAGAGCATACTACATACCACACTAAAAATATGTCAAAAAAGATTTATTGAAACAGAATGACCAGGATTTGAGACTTGCAAAATATAGAGAAAATTTTAAAGAAAATATGAAACCTCTGAAGAGCATAAACTGTACCTTGCCTCATACTAACAACATATCTCTAAAAAAGAAGGCTTATAAAGAGAGCTTATTGTACAGGGTCTGCCAGTAAAACAGTAAATTTTGAAAGTCTAATAGTTTGGTTTCTGCTCAAGAGAGGACGTGGAGGAAATTTGAATGTTGTTTTACATTTAATACCATTTTTAAACAAGAAGCAGTGGTCTGGTGCACAGCATGCTTTCTGCTTAAAATCATTTAATAAGAATGGTGACTGTGTGACTTCTGTACAACGTTTGTTTAGTAATCATTTCAATATTACATGTCATGAAAATATGCCATCCGCTCATTCAATTATGTCACGGGTTAAAAGGTTTAAAGAAAATGGTTCCACATTAAACTTAAAACATAGAGGAACAACAAGGTCTGTAAGAACAGAGGAAAACAATAAAAGAGTTCAAGTGGCACTGACACATAGTCCACAACATGCTGCAATGAGACATACATTCACTAAATCAGAAGAATATTTACACAAAGATAGCTCTCTTGAACGGCTTTATTTTTAATATGCAAAATGATGGCATACTTTACTCAACTCAAATTTGTAAAAAATTCTGATAATAAATATCTCATGATAAAAATTGGGTACTTTTAATTTTTCCACTTCACTGGCGGACCCTGTATATATAAAATCAACTATCTAAACAAAATGATTAAGCTAGAAATTAATACTAATAGAATATACATAAATATAATTCTATTATTAGTAATCAAGAAAGTAATTTTTTAAATTATGTTATATTGAAGTAAAGCTAATAATGAAGAATTATGTAAGCGGAGCTTCAAGTGAACTCTAGTCTGATATAAAATATTATCGACTCTTATAAGGCTACCTATGAAACCTATAAAAATAGATCATTCAGTTAACTTTTTAGAAAAGTTTTAAATATTAAGGCAAAGGTCATAATGTAATTATTGCTCTAAAGCCACAGATTGTAGATAAAGGTAGAAAATCGGATTAAAAATAGATGCTTTGCAGAGTTTGATTCCGATGAATTAATGGGGCTAACGAAATGCATTGATAATCGACTAAGATTGTCGGACGCGCGAATGCATTCAGTCTAGGCAACCTAATCCAGGTCCAGTCCTTGTTTTTCTTTTTTTTGAGGACAAAAAGTAAATAGGTATATATTTGTAGAGGCAAACTGCAATCAGGCCTTAAATAATATTATTAGACGATATGGCCGATAACATAAGCTTCAAGTTAGTTTTGGGTAAGCCTTTTATTGCCATAATATCTAAAATTTAAGTTGGAGATGGTGGTACCGGGAAAACCACCTTTGTTAAAAGGCACTTGACTGGTGAATTCGAAAAAAAGTACATTGGTAGGAAAAATAGCAAAGACCTTAGCTAAAATTAGCTACTCTCGGTGTTGAGGTTCATCCAATTTCCTTTCATACCAACCGAGGCGTCATTACATTTAGCTCTTGGGATACTGCTGGCCAAGAAAAATTTGGTGGACTTCGTGATGGTTATTAGTAAATTTCTTTTTACACAATTTCATTATTCTTTTAGCATTTCCGGCCAATGTGCTATTATCATGTTTGACGTTACTTCTCGCGTAACATATAAAGAATGTTCCTAACTGGCACCGTGATTTAATCCGTGTATGTGACAATATCCCAATTGTTCTCTGCGGAAACAAGGTCGACATTAAAGTAAGTCTGCTTTCATTAAAGTTTCTAACATTAATAGGAACGTAAAGTCAAGGCTAAAGCCATTACATTTCACCGCAAGAAAAACCTACAGTACTACGACATCTCAGCTAAAAGCAATTATAATTTTGAAAAACCATTCTTGTGGCTAGCTCGTAAATTGACTGGGTAATTTACTTTTGATCATCTAAATAAATAGTGATCCTAATTTGGAGTTTGTTGCTGCGCCTGCTCTGGCTCCAGCTGAAGTTCAAATCGATCCTGCTACCTTGGCCCAGTACGAAAGAGAACTGAATGAAGCTGCTTCTGCAGCTCTGCCCGATGATGATGGCGACTTTTAGTTTGTTTAGCTTAATAAAATGTTAAATAGATTGACTGCATTCTGTATGAAAAGCATTCATATTTTAATGTTTTGCTTTAATTTATGTTCTTACTGCGAAAGTTTTGGAAAAAATTTTGCACAATTTACGCTTTTCCTGTTGACAATTTAATTTATTCCAAAAAAGGATACTTTTTTACTGTTTATGAACTCTTTTTAAATTAGCATAAATTTTTATACTAAAGTTTTTTATTTTCAGTTGTAGCATATTTTTAAATCATTGATGATTACGAGTTTTTGACCATGATTTTTTGAAAAAAATTTGTTTTGCTATAGTCAAATTAAGTAAACACTGATGAGAGTTTTAGATAAAGTAAAAATAAAAAAGCTTGAACAATGCGCTTATTATAGGTATTAAATAAAATATACTTTATTAAATATAATTGTAGAAAGATTAGTTATACATAATGCAAAAAATATCAGCAAGTGTTTATCTAGTACTTTTGCTTTTTTTATAATTATAAATATAATGCTTATTTTTAGGCCTTTTATTTTTATTTTACTTAATGTATAGAAATTCACGCCTTTATTCCCTATTGCACCTAATAAGCGTTTCTGATGCTGCAAATTTGCTAAATATTTATTAACACGAATATTTTTCTCAAGTTTAGAATAAATATTAGGTTTTATTTTGTTATATACCTTTATAATCAGTATGCATAATAGAAAAATGTTAATTTAATGGATAGTAAAATAATACAAAACTCTTATGTGACAATAACTAAAACAATTACTATTGTAATTATGCTTAGAAACATAATTATCATTTCAATAATGTTTTTTATTTGATAAAGTATAAACAAATTTAGGCTAAACAAAAGGATTTGATGTAAAAATGGTTAAGCATTTTATGGCAGTTTCTTAATCTAGCAAATTGACGCTTTTTTTAAAAAAAGTAATCGAGGTGGGTTGATCTTGGGATAAACTTACCACACCGAGATTTTTTGTAGCCAGTACAGGTTTCGAACATGTGTTGAACAAAACCTGCACTAGAATGGAAGCAGGAATTACCCTGCCAGGCTAACCACCCCAATTGATGCTTTTAAACAAAGCTTAAACAGTTGCTCGAGTTTAAATTTTGCCTTATACTATATGATAAGCAAGATTTATATATAAAAGCTTCAATTTGGGTCACTTTTTTTAATTTTACTATTACTTATAAATTTGTTTAGCTAATATATACGTTGGTAAATTATCAATAAATATTTGCTGTATAATCTATCCAATTTCATGTATTAAAAGATCTTTAACCATCTAGTACTAAAAAAAAGATCTTTAACCATCTTTAAAAAAAAGATTTTTTTTTTTTAGCTGTATCACTTTAGGTTTACTATTTTAACTAAATTTTGCTACCTAAATTAAAAAATTGACCTATATTTATAGTAAGTTAAGGAGAGCACAACACTAAGCATAATTTGTTAACTTTGTTTCCAATTTTTTCTGGTATTAAAAAGCTAAGAAAAAGCCAAGAAAATTTAAGGGAAAGATACAAATATCCCTTGTATAAAGTACAGGACTTATCTAATATCTTTGACAAAAAGTGGTTTGTTGCAGCACCTGTTATCTTAGATTCTGTTAGCTAAGTAAGAAATATAAGAAAAGATAAAAAATATACTAATAATTCATGGAACATTTAATAAAGATGCTGATAAAAGTATGTGAGTTTTACTTATATAGCAAGGGCTTCAAGCTATAATTGGCTTTAGGACACAAGCTGATGCATTCATTTAAAGATAGTTAAATTAGGATTTAAAGTTTCTTCTGTCTTTAAATATAATTACTATGTGTATAAAGAGTCTTGGTTTTTATTATCTATTATAGTTTATTACAATATTATTCCTCTATTATATATAAAGAGGTTGGATAAACTATTTAATATTATAATAGACTAACTAGCTTAATCATTAAGTTTATGAAAATAATACTTTTATATATTATAATAGTAAAATAAATCTATTATTGTAATTTTATATTTTTATTTAACTGAGGTAAGCCGACCAGGGGATGGACATTACCAAATATAAATAAAACTAAGGAAATAACTGACAAATATAAAATTGGGCACCCCAGGGTACTCAAGTTACCCCTGTTGCCAGCGGGACTGCCAGGTATGGGGGGTTGGTGCACTACTCTGAGGGGGTTTCCCCTGCTATGGAACAAGTGTGAAGGAAAGGGTCTGTGTGGAGGAACCAGAGTGGGAACCATGATTCTATGAGCGCTTTTTGCCTTGGTCTCATATATCCATAGAGCCAGGCTTGGAAGTGCTCCAGTAAGTGGACATGGAATCTGTTAATAACCCCATGAATGGTTGGGACCATGCCCTTGAATGCATCTAATGCAATTGTGTGGATTGTCCACATTGCAATGGGTATTATTAGGGAATGGAGGGTAGATGGGATTGGTGACTCAATCTGGAGTGCAAAGATGCTCTTTGATATTGAGAATTTTTGTTCATTTTAGATCTTAAGCAGATGTGCGACCTCCTGCCATATAGCTTTAGTTGGGGGGCATGTTTCTAGGCAGTGATGTAGGGATCCCTCCCCTCCACATACTGCACATGTTTTGTGGAGGGAGTTGGAATGGTCTGCCATCCTATAAGTCCTTCTCAGACAGCGTCAGGTGTTTGCTCTTATCCTTGGCTGTAGGAGTGGGTGGTGAGTCATTTTCCATATTGCCTTCTATGTGGTTAAATCATAGGGAATGTCCAGCATATCTAGGTATTCTATCCTAGCTATGCTTGGGGGTTATTGAGAGCATATCCCTCTGGGGGTAGTTTTCTGGGTTTCTTAATTTGAATTGGGGGCTGGGTCATCCCCTTCCCTGTATAGTACCCACATTCTCTATGGTCCATCCCATACAGTGGATAGTTTGGAGGATATGTTTGAAATGAGGGGAGGTTCCATGTGGACCCATTGCAGTAGGGTGCTTGGCAAGGTATGAAAGTAGTCTGGGTGGACTATGTAGGTTGGTTAATTTGAGCGCCTGTGCAAAGCTAGTCCTTGCTGCTCTGGACCAATGTTGTTGCAGGATTTCTGGAGCAAGGATTTCCTTTATCCAGGTATCTAGGATGTGATTGGCATGACTTTCAAATCTATTAGTCCCATGCCTCCGCTTGAGTGTGGGCCAAATAGTGTTTCCATCCATATAGGAGGGTGAGAGCCAGGCCACAGCCAGCCCTGGATAAGCGTGAAGATTGAGGTTATAAAGGTAGGTGAGAAGGCTATCGCATGGGCCTGGTACCACAGTATTGGGAGGATGAGCGAGTTAGCAACTGTAACTCATCCTGTTAGTCCTGGGGTTCTTCCCTTGAGGGAGTTGACACATTTGGATACCCATTGTAACAGGTTACTTTCCATTGTCTCATTAGCATATCCCCCTGATTCTAGCCAGATTCCAAGGTGTCAGACAGGAGTGGTGGTGGGAGGTGTTGCAAAGGGTAAAATAATTGGGTTTTTTCTTCATATGTTGGTATAAGGTTCTGATGTTGTGGCCCAATTGTTTGTGTATTTGCCTAAGAGGATGATTTATGTCTTCCTTTTGTTGAGTGATGCATTGCTCACCTTAGAGTATTCCTCTAGAGTGCATTCCAGCTGTCAGGCATCTTCATTGTTTGCTATACCTGCTATGCAGTCATCCACAAAGGCCAGTATCTTGACTATTGGTTGTCCTTGTGCGGTTATCCCCATGAGACATGAGTCAGTTACTCAGAGGAGTGAGTCAAAGCTGAAATTGTATAGCAGTGGGCTGAGGGGATCCCCTTGTTTGAGCCCTCTGTGTGGTTTAATCTTGTTTGTTAGGAATCCAGGGCCACATACAGCCATGGTTGCAGATTCTGTTAGGAGCATCGCCCATTTTATGAATCTTAGTGGGAGTTTGAAGGCATGTAGACATTCTTTTAGGTATGGCCAGCTAACACAGTCATACGCCTTTTCCTGATCCAAGAAGACCAGAGTACCAGTTGCTTTGGATTGGCAAATGTTTGCAATAGGGTGAATGTTGTTCCAGATTGAACGCCCTGGTATAAACCCAAACTGGTTGGGTGATAGGACATCAGATGCAATTGTGCCTAATCTAGCTGCTAGAATTTTTGTGTTAGTGTTGGAGAGTGCAATTGGGCGCCAGTTGGCCAGGTCCAGCTTGTCACCCTTTTTATATAAGGTTATAATGTAGGATTCATGGCCTCCTGGTAATAGGCGTATTTCCAATAAGCTCTGGTTTATAGACGCCTGTAGAAGGGGGCAATTTGTTGAAAATATTTTTTGTAAAATTTGTAGGGTATCCCATCAGGCCCTGGGCATTTTCTACATGGTGCACCGCAAATTGTCTCCCAAAGCTCCTCTCATATAATAAGGGATAGTATATTGTAATTCAGTGGTGTACTTTGTATCTCAGAAGTTTATATAAATTCTTTAATTTTTTGTGAATCTGTTGGTGTTTCATGATATAATTTGGTGTAATAGTGGTGTACTTCTGCCTTGACCTCCTCAGGGTCAGTTGCCATGGTGCTGTTGGTCTTGTGGACCTGTGTGCATGTGGGCTGGTTTCTGCAGGAGTGGAATTGGTGGAAAAAGTATGTTGAACAGGTTTCACCTTTCTTTATAAACTTACCTTTGTTTGATACTTTGATTCTGTGTTGGTGTTTGAAGATGAGGTTGTTAAGTCAGGCAGAAATTTCTGCCCATTTGCGTCCCCAGTTAGGGCTATAGCCAGATCTCAGAGTATTTATTTCCAGGTGGTCTAGTTCCGCCAAGGTACATTTGATTGTGGCCATGTCCGCGGTGTAATTACATGATGCAATATGTCAGGTTTTGTTGATTAAATCCTTTTTGAAATTTTACCATGTTCTGATGGGATCTGAAGTGAATGGGGCTGTGAATTCTGGGTTTGTAGCCTTGTTTTCAACCTAGTTGGATATCTTGGGCAATTTTATATTTTCTGGGTAAAGCTTTCTCCAAGGCAACACCTGTGTGTGGGATTGGGTTGGCGCTAACTGCACCATAACTAATCAGTGATCAGAAAAATTGATCTTTTTTGTTATAAATTTGGAGATTCTTGAGCGGTGGGATTGTGGGATGAGGATGTGGTCAATGTGACTCATTGATATGAGCGCTCCCTTGCATATGTTGGGCCACGTCATGTGGGGAAGGAGTGGTGAATTAGGGGGAAGAGCATCCTGTAAGCCAAGAGATGCCTTCATTGTGTGGAATTCAATGTGTCCAGGTGGGTATCCCCTGGGATTAGGCCATCGATCCATGTCAAGGTTATCCCAGCAGTTAAAATCGCCTAACATAATGGTATCTGGTGGGAGGGTGAGAGTAAGAATGTTTTCAAAAAAAATTTTCTCTCAGTTGCAGTGCACGGTGCATATATACATGCTATCAAAATTATTTTCTCTTGGCATGTGATTGTTGCTACCAAGACTCAACCATGCAAGTGTGATGACAAATTTGTAATTTTAAATTTTTTGTTGTTTTGGATGATCACCCCACAGTGAGATGTCCATACTGATTGTGATGGTGCAACCCTGGTTGACCAAGATTCTTCTTCCTCTTGTAGACAGTGGGTTTCTTGAATGGCCAAGATATCTATAAGAGGTTTTCACAGGAATTCCAGCTTTTTGGATTGGGACATATGAGCCCTGGCTCCCACAATGTTTAGCATCCCTATTGACACTGAGGTGCCTGCGGTGCCTCAGGAGCGGTTGGGAGGGCCCTCTGGCCCTATCCCACCACAGCTCATCTTGGTCATGCTCTGCATCTGTACTCTAACTCTTTCACTGCCATTGTTGGTTCCCTTGATCTGACCCAATGATTCAATGGAATTGCAGTTTTTTGCATTTGCATCAACTTTTCCTGCAAAGGTCTCATGTTGATTTGATGTGGATTGTTGACTGGATTTTGTATTTTTTTGGTTTGACTTTGGTGAATTGTGCACCACATTTTTGCCCAAATTGCGGTTGCATTGTTCCTCAATATGTGTATGACTGATGTCACTTTGTGACTCAGTCAGGTTACTGTGAAAATTTTTGACCTGGGCATATTGTTCTGATTGGTTGGTTTGGTGAATATCCAAAATATCCTCTCAAATTTGTCCGGGGTTAATGGTGGACTCCACATGTGCCACTGCTTCAGCCGCTGCTCACTTGCAGGCTTTTTGTGCCACTTTATGTTGTTTGCTTGTAACTGGGTCCACGATGGAGTATAGTCCATCTTCACCCCAGCGGAATGGGTGATGACTGTCTTTCATTTTGGCAAAGTTTTCATTATCTTTGTCCATTGCTTCCTCACAATAGTTATTTTCTATTAAGCCCTCTTTCACAGGGCATGCATGTTCCTTGTAGCCCAGCGAGCCACAGTGGTTGCAAATGGGTGGTGCGCGTTCTGGTGTAACTCAGAATGCAGCTGACTGGCCCCCATCTTTAAAGTGAAATTCTGCTGTGTGGGGAATTCTAGATAAGCCCTCTTCCACTTCTGGGAAGGGATTGATTATGGCGATAGCTTTGCCCATGCACAGGTTGGGCATCAGGCAAAATTGCTGTAATTTGAGTTGCTGAATTTCTCCATAGGCCATGAGAGCTTTGCAGAGCTCCTTCTTAATTACCTTATGAGGAAGGTTGGTGGGGAGTGAGTCAAAAGAGATGAACAAAGATTTTGCTTTGTTCTATCTGGTGCACATGGTGTGCACAATTTTTTGCCCTTCGGGAGGGCAATTTCCACACAGGCTTTTTCTGTGGCATTGGTTTCATCAGCTGTTTCAAAACCAATATCAATTCAGCTGTGGCCCATGTTATTAGTGGCTACATACACCACATGAGGGAAAAGTGAGGGCTGTGCCTCACATGTTTTCTCCCACAGGGTCAGTGACTCATTCCCAAGGAAGAGTCTGATCCCACGTTCCACCTTGATAAGGGTTGGTTGAACTGAATGTACATATATTGTGCATGCTTTACAGTGAATACCATAAACCCTGACAGTGTTTGAGTTTGTGATTTCTTTGCGGATTGGGTTCCTGGTCCCCCTCCAGAGTGTTTCTTGCCCTTAGTTTTACCGTTAATTGCACCGCTCACCACAATGCTCACCCATGTTGTATCATTTTTATTGATAAAGTCACCCATCATTCCTGTATATGATTATCCAAATTTGCTGTTTGAATTGAATTGTAGTAACTAAAGTGATTGTTACAAGAAAGAAAAGCATTATAATTTTATATTATAAGTGTATAATATTAGTTCTTGACATTTCAAATATTTTTTACATATTTTACTTTTATTTAACATTCAATATAATTTTGTACTTATTTTTATTTTGCAATTATTTTAAGTTATTTCTTATTTTGTTTAATTTTTGATTTATTTTATATTATAATATGATATATTTATTTAAATTTTTATTTTATATTATAAGAGTATTTTTATATTTTTATTTTGGGATAATATTATTTTTGCTATATAAAAGTATTTGAGGTGAGTCAACCTTGGGACAAATATATATACCACACTGAGAATTTTTCTAGTCAGTACAGGTTTTGAACTTGTATTGAATAAGACCTGCACTAGGGAGGAAGCAGGAATTACCCTGGCAGGCTAACCACCCTTATCATTTTTACTATATAATTTTCATCATATAAAAAATTATGTAAATCTACTTAATAAAACACATTCACTCACTGAATGACTAACTTACTAACTGACTGACATCTGAAACCTTTGAGTATAATAGGTTCATTCTATTTGGGTGAGTGGGTGAGAATTGGCAAATCTTATTGCATCTGAAATTATCAAGTATGATAGGTTTAATCTATTTAGGTGAGTGGGTATAAATTGGCAAATATTATCTAATAATTTACCAAATTGCTCACCTGAAACTTCACAAAAACCAGTATTAGAGTTTTAAGTAGATTAAGTAGTTAAAATAATCAGCTCACCAGCCATGAGGGCAACAGTGAAGCTGTTAGTCCAAGTAGCTCAAGAGTAGTGCTGGCACAGCCTATAGGCTACAATGTGAGCTTATCATCTGATAAAATTAATACTGTAGCAAAGCAAGGGGACCAGGGGACCCTTCTTGCTGATGCAAAAATAAAAAGAAGGATAAAAAGGAGCAAAATTTCTAAAAAACCAATTTAACCTCTAGCATGCTAGACCAGGTTCCCCTAGCCTAACATAACTGAGGAGGAAGGGGGCAAATTGGATGTTTGAGAAAACGTGCCAGGGCAGACAAGAATGGAGTAGGCATCACATACTCATTTTATTCAAGGCAAGGGGACCAGGGGACCCTTCTTGCCAACAAAAAATAAAAAGCAGGATAAAAAAGGAGCAAAATTGCTAAAAAACTGATTTAACCTCTAGCATACTAGACCAGGTTCCCCTAGCCTAGCATAACTGAGGGGGAAGGGGATGAATGGATGTTTGAGGGAACGTGCCAGGGAAGACAAGCATGAAGTAGGCATATCACCTAAATGTGGCTGAAGGTTGAAGAGAGTAATATTGGTTTTATCAATAATATCTGCTGTGTTCATTGCTTCAATATAATTGGATAGGTTATTCTCTACCCATAGGAGCAAACTTGGCAGACAGACAAAATCCATTTTTTTTTCTGAGGATTTACCACTGTCAAAGCCACACACTTGAGCAGCTTGCATGGTTGATTCAATTGCCTTGTGGCCCATCACAATTATTTCCTGTTTTGCGGTGAAAGGAAATTCTTCAGAAAATTTTGGCCCAGAGAAACCATTTTTAAAGGGGCCAAAATAGATTTAATATTGCCTTGCAACAGGGTGTTGTTAGAGGCAGCTGCAGCTTCAGTTGCCTTTTCAAATAGAGGTTTATACTGGGGACAGCCCTTTTTAGGGCTAAATCAATGATGAGGAGGTGATTCAGAGGAAGGATTTATGAAATCCTCCTATTCAAACATGGGATCAGTCCTGTGTGGGCAATCATACTCATCAACCCAATTGAGGACATCAAATGGATTTTAATCAGGCCTGATTGGCCCAGCAACAGAAGTTGATTGGGTGGGAGGGGCAGTAAAATTGGAAATTTTAGTAAATTTAGCTTTTGGTGCCAATTGAGCCAAAGCATTCAGTTTTGGCTTACAGGATGTTAACTTTCAATTGGCTGATTTTAAATCAGCTATATCCGCTGGCTGTGAGGGTGGGGAGAGAATTGCCCCCACAAAAAAAATTTCAGCTGGAGCAGCCAAAACACTGGCTACAGCTGAGGAGGTGAGGGCCAATCCCTCAACCTCTGTAAGGGCAGGGCACTTCCATTTTGAGTGGTCCAACCTAAAACAGGAAGGGCATACTGTCCATCCACCTTCAACATGGGCCTAAAATTGATGGTCAGGTGCAATATTTAAATAAGTATGGGGTGGAATCATCTGAGTGATCCCACAGGTGGAAGGGTGAATTGTTGCAAAAGCGTGCAGCCCAGCAAGGTGTTTAGCCCCATTTGGGACCACAAAGTGGAGGACAGGGTCAGAGCCATAAATGGCCATCCCATCCACCAGTTTCTTGTGCAAAATTGCAGAGGGGAGATGGGTTAGCAAACCTGTGGATTACACCACCAGAGTGGTGTTTGCAGGTAACCAAGTTTGTGTGGTTGGGAGCAGTGTATTTTTAAATGTTAAGGGAATTGTTGCTGCTGTTGCAGCATTGGCTTCACTGGTGAAGCCCAAATTGAAGTACCCCTTGTAGGGGCAAAATTGATGAAGCCCACGGGCTTCATCACCACCAAAACTTCCTCAATAATTTTTGTATCATTATAGAAAAATAAAGCTCTATACTTGACTTAAAGGCCAAAGTGCATGTTGCTCTGTGGGAGCACCAGGGGCCTTGTGGCACCACCTGGGAACATGCAAGGTGGGTTGCAAGGTCTTTTGGTGGATTAAACCACCCAACAGAATTGATAAGGCTAGACCCTACCTAAGAGCATTTGTTCGCTGGGCAAAACACACTTGGTGGTGCTGGCCCATTATCCCAGGTGGGAACAGCAGCCGGCGCCAAAGCAGGCAACTCAACATTTGAAATAAGTTTAAATTTTTATTCAACAATTCCAACTGATTTGACCAATTCAAAATTTGAAAATTCAAAAGTGAGCGGCACAAGAGAGAAAAGTCTGCATCACATACTCAATAATTTTAAGTATAAAGAGATGTTTTGGTAGCAGTTTGGTGTTATTTGATTGATCTAATAGGTTCTTTTTGTTTGGCCAAGTGTTTGATGGCTTTTGTTTGAATCAATAGGACACAGTTTAGTTTTGAGGGGTGATTAGTTATTGGTTGATTTGGAAAGTTTCAGTTAGGTTTAGCTGAGTGGTTGGTGGTTTTTGGTTGATTTTATTGAGCAATTAGATTTGGCTGAGTGGTTTTGTTTATCTATAATATAAAATCTAAATTAATAAATTGAATATCTGAATTTATAGATACCATAGCAAAGCACAGGTAAATCAGCTAGTATAAGATAAATTACATATTATAATATTATACAATTAATCTTAAGATTAAAAATCACACTTTTTATAATTTCTAATGGAATATTGTATTGTCATAGAAGACATAAATGTGTTATATTCTAAAGCTTTAGCTAGCCTAGAAGGTAAACTTGAAAATTTCAAATCAACCAAATATCAAACTACAAAGCCATAATGATATATCAAATACCATGAAAATATATAGTATTTTCACTTTTTACATATAAAACTTTTTATGTTATTATAAATTTGAAAATTTGGCTTTAAAGTTTATACGGACCCCTTTCCATCTACATATATCCAAATTTTCAAGACTCTACATGCTGTAGTTTGGGCTGGGCATTGTGCACTCATACACATACACGCTTTTATTATTATTCAAGGTGGGTTGACCTTGAGACAATATACCACACCGAGAATTTTTCTAGCCAGCACAGGTTTCAAAATCAAAGCCTGCACTTAGGGTGGAAGCAGTTTTACCTGCCAGGCTAACCATCCTTTATATATAGTATCTTATAAACAAATATACTAATAATTAGGGGAGGATACTCAAGTGGTAGAATAGGGATCTCTACCGCTGCCTCCCCGAGTTCGATTCCGTTACTGGAACTTTGGGTAGGGGACAATTATAACTGTGTTGGCATTGCATACCAATGCCCCGAACCAAGATAGCGAATAGCAAAGGTGGTCCATGGAGTTCCTGGCCTATTATACGCTGCGCATGGAGGTTTGCCGGATTTTATCCTCCTTTCCCATTCATTCGATTTCCCTTAATCGGTGCAGTATCGTCCTCAGGTCGGCCCACCTCAAATAAAATAAAATAAATATACTAATAATTCATTTTATCAAATTTAGTTGATTTTATTGGTCACATTATACTAACTTAATAATTGCCATCTACAATAATTCATTTTATTAAATGTAAGTGATTTTATATGTTAACTTATGCTGAATTTACTGATCACCATCTACAGTAATTCATTTTATTAAATTTGATTGCTTTTACTAGTCAATCTATGGTAAATTTATTGATCGCTATCTAAAATAATTCATTTTATCAAATTTAGATGAGTTTATTGATCAAATTATGCAAAACGATAGTTATCTATAATGATTTAAGCTCTCCCTGCTATGAGCTCATACTGACTGAATTTTGAACATACCCCCCAGCCATAGGACATATCAAAAGTGCTTTGAAGCTATCGCTTCACCGATTCCGGAAAAAGTTTATCCGGAGTTGTATTAGTCTCACAAGTATACATCGCTTCCGATCCATTTTAATATACTTAATAAGTTAATGGTTAGATACTGGACCAATACTTACAAAAGTAAAATGGGACCTAAGTTGGAGCATCTATTTTTGAAGATGATCATCCAAATTGGTCCAATATTTTCAGCTTTATGCCCGAACAAACATAGTAAAAACATACATGCAGTTCGAAATGAGAACCTTATCATTTTCCAAAGTCGGTTAATAAAAGTGATTGCGCCAGGATTCGAACAACCGACATTCATAAAATTTAATTTTGAGCCAAAAGCTGAGCCGATTATGTTAGAGGAGGTATTTGTAAAATCAATTGAGTTTTTGATTCAGTTTTGATTTAGATTAACTTGCTAATTAACCAAATGACCACTAACCACTTAAAAACCATTTAAAATAACAAATCAACCGAATACCAAACTGCTCAGCCGTAACAATATAGCGAATACCATCGATAACATATAGGGTTTTCACTTCTTGCATATAAAACATTTATTTATTTAATAAAAAATTTCACTGACTGACAGACTGACAGACTGATATCTGAAACCTTCGAGTTTGATAGGTTCAATCTATTTGGGTGAGTGAGTGAGAATTGACGAATCTTATCAAATCTGAAATTATCGAGTATGATGGGTTCAATCTATTTAGGTGAGTAGGTGAGAATTGGCAAATATTATCTAACTAGCGGAGTTACCCGTGCTTCGCTACAGTATCTATAAAAATTTCAGGTGATTCGAATTGATTGATTTAGATTTTATATATAGTTAAGCAATAACTACTCGGCCAAATCTAATTGCTCAATCGAAGCAACCAAAGCCACCTAACCACTTAGCTAAAACTAACTGAACTTATCAAATCAACCAATAACTGATCACCCCAAAGCTAAGCTGTATCCTATCGATTAGACCAAAAACCATCAACCACTCGGCCAAATAAAATAAACCTTTCAAATCAATCAGCTTCTAAATTATTTTAGTTTTTATATTGGTAGATAGTTATCAATAAGTTCAAAAACCATTAAACCTATTAAAAATTCCAACCTCCAGCCACTTAGCTAAAATCTATTAAGCCTGCCAAATTAACTAAATATAAATCACTTACCTGAAACTATTGAGCCTATCAAATAAACCAAAAAATAAACCACCACTCAGCAAAAACCAATTATTGAACTTACAAAACAGCCAAAAACTACCAACCCCTTATCAAAACCTATGAAAAAATCGAATTAAATAAATATGAAAATACCCAGCCAAATTACTATACAATTACCATTAGAAATATATGTTCTAGATCTCATATAGAACTGATATTTAAATTTATATGATTATCTGTATATAAGTGTCTGAAATAGAGCTTGTAAGATTTGATTACAGACAGACAGAATTGACAGTGAGTTTAAGAAAAGTGTATAAAAAATGACCAAAATCCACTTAAAACCATTTAAAATATCAAATCAACTAAATATCTAACTGCTCAGCTGTAACTATATACTGACTACCATCGAAGTATATATAGGATTTTCACTTGTTACATATAAAACTTTTTATTTTACTATTGAAATAATATTTTTTAAAATTCATAAACCTTCTCAGGCATGCATACAACAACTCGCCAAAGTTTCATCACAATTGGATGAATGGTATAGGAATGCATTCGGGACATACAAACATACAGACAGACATTCATTTATATATATAGATAATTCACCAAATTGCTCACCTGAAGCTAATCGAGTCAGATAAGTTTAATCTATTAGGGTGAGTGGGTGAGAATTAGCAAATATTATCAAATAATTCACCAGATTGCTCACCCGAAACCAAACAAAAATCAGTATTAGAGTTTTAAGTAGTTAAAATAATCAGCTCACCAGCCACGAGGGCAACAGCGAAGCTGTTAGTCTGAGTGGCTCGAGAGTAGCACTGGCACAGCCTGTAGACTATGCTAGTGTGAGCTTATCATCTGATAAATTTTAAATACTGAAGCGAAGCATGGGTATCTGGATGTTAGGTTTATATATTTTAGAAACCTGCCTAATTTAGTTCACCTAATTAATAAAATACTTTTGGCAAGTTAAATAGAAGTTGATTTAGTAGTTTGGAAGATATGTCACATACTCAATGATTTTAAATAAAGAGATGTTTCGGGTAGCAGTTTGATGTTATTTGATTGATTCGATAGGTTTATTTTGTTTGGCTAAGTGGTTAATGCCTTTTGTTCGAATCGATTGGACACAGTTTAGCTTTGAGGGTGATAGTTATTGGTTGATTTGATGAGTTCAGTTAGGTTTACCTGAGTGGTTTTTGGTTGATTCGATTAAGCAATTAGATTTGGCTGAGTGGTTTTTTTAGTACTAGATGGTCTCAACCCAAGGGGGGGATTCATCGATGTTTATTGAATTACGCCTGGGCTCCTAAGAGCCTGAGGTGAGGGAAGGAGAGGGAGGAGGCATCAAGAAAGGGAGGGGGGTTTGCGCGCCAGAGCTGTGCTGCAGTGACAACTGAGCGGGGGAGGGTTGGTGACATAGTGCAGAACTTCAGGGCCATCTCAAAGTGTACCTGAAAGTGGGTGATCATATGTGGAAGGGTCCACACCTGCTGGTCAAAGGCAGCACAAAGGAAGGAGTTATGGATGGTCCAGATGTCTGTGGCATAGGTGAGGACATGGAGGGGTCAGTGGCAACCAGGCAATGTCTGCTCAAACATGAGGTTTTGCACAGGGTGTTCAGACCAGGGCTGAGCATGGAGGAGCACATGGGCCTTTGGCCAAAATGCGGCAACACCTGGACAGGTGAAAAAATGATGGAGGTGAAAGTCAATAGGCTCCACACAGCGGGGGCAGCTTTGGTGTTGGAAGGTAGGGCCAGTCCAGTCCCCTGTCCTGTATAAACAGTGGAGCACCCTCCATAAGGTGTTGGACACCTTTGCTGACAGGATGGGGTGATAGACGTCCTTCCACAATTCCTTAAGGTCAAATCTCATGGAGGGAGGGAGGAGCTCAAGGAGTCTTGGGTGGATGGGAGGATGATCCTGGGGGTTGAGGTGAGTTGTGACAACT